>BSBK01014744.1:0-64662 GCA_027943335.1 Chamaecyparis obtusa | reverse complement strand
AGGAATTTGATATAGAATACCTTTTTCTAAATAATTGTCCATCAACATAAGTTATCTTCTTCTACTATTCCTATTTGAGGAATGACCAACAATAGGTCCCAAATTATTTTCCATTTGTCTCTTCCACAAAAATTATATTTGTTCCCATTGTCAATGAACGAAATTTGTATTGAACCTATTGCATTTTGGATGAGAAATCACAACCAAATGAGGAAGCTTTTCATGTAAAGGGTTCACAATAATAACACATCCGTAGTGGCTAATAACATTGTGCTTAAAAGAATCTGTTATGATATCATAACTTGCAACTCCCTCACCAGCTGTCACCAATAAATGTGATTGACATTGATGTTCTTCTTTATTAGCACAAGAACTAACCAATTAATCACTTTTTTCTACCCACCTAACATACCTTTTCACAATCTTGAGTATTATCATAGATGGTGAGTGCGAGCAGAGGTAGCGGAGAGGAGGGAAAATTTTTGAATGGGAAGTTGAGTGGGAAACATGTAGAGAAGGGACAGGCTGATTAGGATGCGGGTCTGAATCAAGGTAAGGACAATGGTAAGGAGGATGCAATAGATGATGGGGACCCACTGGCTTTGCAGCCAGATCTAGGTGAAAAAATGGGTAATGCTCCAAAACAAAGTTCTCCTAGAGAAGCCCGAGGACCATTGGGATGTTGGACCAACCTATTTGGAGTCAAACCCTTGGGTAAGTCCTCCTTCTCCAAGATCAAAAACATTTCCAATAAAGAGAAAGGAACTTTTTATTTAGAAGTGCCTTTTGAGCTTATAGATCACAACATTCTGAGTATGGCTGCTACACTTGTTGGCAAGTTCATAGGCCCTAGGCCGAATATAGATTTGGTCAGAATCTTTGCTAAGAAAAAATGGGACTTAAAAGGACAGGTTGAGGTTACGGCTATGGCCAAAGGCTTTATGTCTTTCGAGTTCTCCTGCTCTGAAGATTACTCTAAGATTCTCTATGTGGGAAACTAGTCGATGGGGAGATCCACTCTTATCCTCCAAAAATGGACCTCCAACCTAGATCTAAATAATGATTTCTTGACCCAGGCCCCAGTCTGGATTCGGCTTCCAGAGCTTCCTCTAGAATACTAGCATGAAGATGTTTTTGTTGGCATTGCCAGTTCTTTTGGAGAGCTGCTATCTATTGATCCTATCACAAGAGCCAAGAAAAGACTCACTTATGCCAGAATATGCGTGGGGGTTGTCGAAGGACAAGATATGCCTAAAGTGATAGAGTTCCAATCTAGATTGGAAGGCATGTGTAGCAAATAGACTATGAAAATGTGCCTTTCTCCTATTTTCACTGTAAAAAGGTGGGTCACAAGGCCAAAATGTGCCAATCTTCATAGAGAAGGAATCAGTCTGCAAGGCCCAAATCAAGCAAGGGAAGAGAAAAGAGACCCAGAAGCAGCAAAAAGGCCTGAATCAAGTTGAAGGACACAGGAAGGTGTGGAAGGAGAAAGCCCCTGATGGACATATCCATGAGGGGGTTCCTCAAGGGGAGAGGCCCAAGGACATAACTGGGATCCCTCTTGAACACCGATGTCTGGAAGGAGAGAAAAGCCTTGAGAACAAGGAGCAGCTTGAGTCCCAGAATGATAGTGGTAACAAAGAAAAGGAAGTTGGCAAAATCTACCCTGCTATGCAAGAATCTACTGTCGGGGAGGGAGATAAAGGAAGAAGGACCCTCCCTGAGGATGGGGAGTTCATTTTGGAGGAAATCAAAGAGGATTCCTTTGTGCCTAATACCTAGGAGAATGAGGGTACTGTGGAGGTCTGGGGCCTGTCTCTCTCACAGGAATCAAACTTAAGTAGAAGCTCACTTTTATCCCCAAGAAAGGTTAATAGAATCATCGAACTGGTCACCAACTCTTCCCCAGGACAAATCTCTAGAATGGAGGCTCTATTTGAGAGCTGCAAAGATGAAAATGTGGGTCCTTGGACATCTTTTAAGAAAAAGAAGGATAGTAGGGACCCATCTTTGGTATCTTTGACTGCGATAAGAAGTAGGGCTAAAGCTGACACAAGAAGTAAATCAAGCACCCTAGGTAGGTGGAGCAAGCATCAAATCAGAAAGGAAGAAACAAGAAGAAACATAGCGGATGGGACCCAAAAAACCATCCAGGAAACATACCCCCAAAAGAAAATATGAAGGTCATATCTTGGAATATTTGTGGACTCAATGGAATCCACAAACAAGAGGTTGTTAAGAATATGATTAGGGACCATAGGCTGGAATTTTTTTTGATTCAGGAAACAAAAATGAAGAAGGAGAAGACTGAGAGCATTTTTTCAGCAAAGGAATGAAGTCAGCGACTTTTGACTCTTCAGGAGCTTCTGGAGGACTGTTAGTGATATGGAAGGACAACTTAATGGTGGATATCATCTTTGATGAAGGCAACATTTTGCTTATTCAATTCAACAATTCAAAGGATCAGGAAAGCTGGCTTGTTATGAATATCTACGCCCCTAACATTAAGATTGGTAGAAAGCATTTCTGGAATAAAATAAGTAACCTGATGCCCTTGTTGGGATGGTATAAGGGCATTATTATGGGAGATTTCAATACCCCCCTATTGGCCACTGAGAAGTTAGGTGGGCTCCCTCCGGACTTGGAAAGTAGACAACATCTGGTGGATCTTATTAATGATTTGGCTCTCTTGGATGTTGAGTTAGAGGGTGGAAAGTTCACTTGGTCTAACCAAAGAGTTGGGACAGATTGCATTCAGGTTAGGTTGGATAGAGCTCTGATCACTATGTATTGGATGAACTCTTATCACTGCAAACTTTCTCCGTTGGTTAGACTTGGCTCAGACCACTCCCCTATTGCTCTCACTATTGAGCTTTGCAACAAGAAAAAGGCTTTCCCTTTTAGATTTGAGAAGATGTGGTCTGCTCATCTTGGTCTTTTTGATAAAATTAGAGACTGGTGGAGCATTGATGTGGAAGGCATAGCTATGTACAAAGTGGTTAAGAAACTCAAAAACATCAAAATAGAGATCAGAAAGTGGAATAAAAAGGATTTTGGGGATTTTTTTTAGCGAAAGAAAGGATTATGGAGGACCTAGTAGGGGTGTAGGAGGAGATCTAGAACATGGGCTATGATGAGGATAGGCTGAATGTAGAAAAGTATATTCTGGTTGATCTTCACAACATTGTGGGCAAAGAGGAAATGTTTTGGAGGCAGAGATCTAGATCGGTGTGGCTAAAGGAAGGGGACAAAAACTCTAGATTCTTCCACCTCTCAACTATGAAGCACAGGGCTGCCAACAGAATTAGTGTTATCAAAAAGGGGGATGTTTCTCTTAAGGAAGATAAGGAGATTTCCCAGGAAGCTATCAAATATTTCTCTGCCATCCTCACTAAAGAGACCAACCTGGGTGAAGAGGATCAAGTGGATATTCTCAAAACCATCCCCAGTGTGATTAATGCTAGTCAAAACAGGGCCCTTGTGGTTATCCCCGAAATGGAGGAAATCAAGGAGGCTGTTTTCTCCTTGCTTGTTGAGAAAGCCCCTGGCCTTGATGGGTTCCCTACCTTTTTCTTCCAGTTGTATTGGGAAGTTCTAAAAGATGATTTGGTTAAAGCGGTTCAGGAATTCTTTGGCGCTAAGTGCTTGCTCAAAGAAATCAATGCTACCTTCTTGGTTTTGATCCCCAAAGCCTCAGGTGCGGACTCTTTTGATTCTTTTAGGCCTATTAGCCTTTGCAACTCTCTTTACAAGATCTTTTCAAAAGTTTTAACCATTAGAATGATTAAAATCCTTTGGGGGATTATTGCTCTGCAACAAATGGGATTTATCTCGAGTAGACAAATCCTGGATTCTATCATAGTTGTTCATGAGGTTATTCATTCTTTAGAGGAAGGAAAAAAGGATGGCTTCCTACTCAAGCTTGATCTGTCTAAGGGCTACGACAGGGTGGACTGGTTGTTCCTGGATCAGGTTCTTGAAGCTTTTGGCTTTAATGACAAAACTAGGAAGATTATATCTCAATTGATCTCCACCCCCACCTTTGTGGTGATGGTTAATGGTTCTCCCACATATTTCTTCAAATCCTCTAGAGGGCTTAGGCAAGGGGATCCCCTCTCTCCCATCCTCTTTATTATTTTGGTGAAGTGCTTGGGTAGACTTATTCATGATAAAAGGAGTAGAGGAGTTTTTATCAGGTTGAAACCTTCTTTCAGTCCCTTGATCTTCACCCATCAGCAATTTGTGGATGACACCATCCTTGGGGGTGAAGCTTCAATGAAGGAAGCCAGACATGTGAAGGCCATCCTCAATACTTACTCCAATACCATGGGTCAACTCATTAATTGGAGTAAGAGCTTGGTCTTTTTTGTCAACACCCCTGAAGGTAGACAAAGGAAAATTGCTGGTATCTTGGGCTGTGGAATTGGGACCCTCCCCTCTACCTACTTGGGGCTCCCTATGGGGGCTAGACCTCTTGACCTCTTTTGGGAAAATCTCATTAATAGGTTCAATAGAAAGTTGGCAGGCTGGAAGGGTATCATTCTGAGTCAGGCTGGTAAAGTTCTTTTGATCAAATCTACTCTACAGAATTTTCCTACTTATGCCCTCAGCCTGATCTCTATTCCTTCCAAAGTGGCTGATACATTGGAGTCTATTTAGAAGAAGTTTCTATGGGCTGATCTGGAAGGCAATAAGAAGTACCCGCTTGTGGCTTGGGACAATATTTGCAGACCCAAAAAGCAGGGGGGCTTGGGGATTAGGAATCTGAAGCAGTTCAACGGGGCTTTGCAAGCTAAACAAATATAGAGGATTTTCAACTCCAAGGGAGAATGGAGGGATATTTTGAAAGATAAGTATACGACCGATATCAATTTCAAGTAGTTCATCAACAGGGATGATGACCCTAAGGGTTCAAATATTTGGAATGGCATTATAAAGACTAAAGGGTTAGCCATTGAGAAGGTGAAATGGAAACTCGACAACGGTGAAGATATCAATTTTTGGCTTGATGAATGGCTAAGTGTGGGGCCCTTATGGAACAATTAATAGTACAATAGATGGGCGATGCCTTGCATGGAAAGATTTGGCTGCAGGGTAAGAGACTACAGGGTTAATGAGGAGTGGGTGAACTTGACTGAGATATCCCAGCAGCTCAAGCCATTGATGGACATGATCAGGCTCACTCCTCTGTCCCTCAGCAAGGACACTATTGTTTGGGGGATGACTAAGGATGGTAACTACATTGTGGCCTCAGACTATGAAACCATGCAGAGCAGTGTTTTTGTCCCTGTCTGGACCAAAGCTTGGTTTCCTGGCCTCACTCCCAAAATCAACATTTTTTTCTAGATAATGCTTCAAAATCATATATTGACGGTGGAAAACCTTATCAAGAGAGGCCATTAGATGTCTAATCAATGTATCCTTTGTAAAAAGCAAATGGAAAGTGTCGATCACCTTTTCATTCATTACCACTTCACCAGAAACATATGGTCTTCTTTCCTAGCTTTCTTCAAACAGACCTAGGTTTTTCCCAATAACATGACTGAGCTCTTTCAACAGTGGCAAAGTGGGGTGGCTAGGGATGTGAGCTAGGGCTTATGGGTTTGGTCTCTACCCCATCTCTTCTGGGTGGTGTGGAAGGAGTGGAACAACTAAATTTTTAGGGAAAAAGAAGCCAATTCTATGGTGGTTTTTCACAAAAGCCTTAACGCTCTGGTCAAAAACTATACTATCATCAAGGGCTAAAACCCTCTTCTCAATGCAAAGGAGAATGATCGTAGTAGGAGGGAGGACTGCATATGGACTCTTCCACCTGAGGGCTGGTGTAAAGCCAACTTTGATGTGGTTGTGAAAGGCAACCCAGGCTAGGCTAGGATTGGGGGCATCACCATAAATTATCAAATACATATCCTTGGACATGAGATTTGACTACATCTACTCCTTCCACTTCGTGCTTCTCAACCACTTCAAGTCTGGGGCTAAAATTTCTATCCCTTTTTACCTTTAGTCATCTATCAATGAGAATATCAATGATTATAGGGAGAAGCCTATCGACAACCCTGCTTTCCATGAGGGGCTTTTATTGTTGATTTACAAATTTTTTAAAGCTAGAATTATAGGTAAAGAAATTAAGCAGGGGAAAGGGGGGAAGGAGGGCTCTGATGAGGAGATCAACTTGGGTGAAGAAGAGTACATCCCTTCTGATACTAAGGAGAGCCAAGATATGAATTTGGACATGGAAGCAGAAGCCTCCCCTCACACTAAAAAGGGGAGAAAGAAGATTAAGAAAGAAAAATTGGAGAAAAAGGAGAAACCTAAACCTAAGTAGAGCATTGAGATCTCTTCTAATAGAGATTATGATGAGGAGGTGGAGGGCATGGAAATAGAGGGAGAAAGTGTTGATGAGGAGGAAGAAACAACCGGGGAGGAGGAGGAAACTAAGGAGAAAAAGAAGGGAGAGAGAAAAATCACAATTAAGATGCCTACGGATAGAGAAGAGGATACTGATGTCAATTCTGGCAGGAAGCAGAGGAAAAGGAAGAAACTTAAAGAAGATAATAAGGAGGAAGGACAAGAGGAGGGGAAGGATAGTGAAGAGGAAGAGGAGAGTCAGGGGAGAGAGGATGATCACGTGCAGGATTGTGAGGATCAAGGGACTGACCAGTACACTTGCAAGATCTCAGATAAAGAGAAGAGTGTGGTTTGGAGAGATTTCCACAATGTTTCTATCAGGATGGGCTTAAAGAGGGAAATGATAAAAACTTTGGTTAAGGAGAATAAGGAGGGAAAAATTCAAATGGAGGACCTTATTGACCCTGCCCTGGTTATTCTAAGAGACATCACAAAAGAAAACCCTCAAATGGATGTGCTCAACAATGCCAAAAATAGTGTCATTGATAGCTATAGAACTACTAAATAAATATAGGGTGGGCAGGTTGGAGAGGGAGGGTAACAACAGCAAGATCAGGCTTACTAAGGAGAAGAATGAAATGGAAAATAAAATGTAGGAAGTGAAGAAAAAAATTCAGAGTGTGGAGGGAACATTGCAGAAAATTGTTGAACAAAGCTACAACATTCTCAAAGATTCAAATGACAACATAAACATTCTGATCAGTAAAATTGAGGAACACAGGGGTAGCAAGGAGGAGTCTCCCAATAGGAGTAAAGATAAATCTCTAGAGGATGGTCCGAGGAAGAGAACCAGATCCAACACTATGAAGAAGGATACCCAGGAACCTAACAAGGATCTAGCTGACCTTAAGGAGGTGGCGGATAAGGCATTTGAGCTTGAGATTCATGCAGTGGAGATCCTTAGAGAGTTTGCTTGAGCAGCTCTCCTAGCTTTGTGTTTGGCCTAGTTTTTTGTTTTTGTCCCTAGTTATGTTTTATGGACTTTTTGTTTGCTTTGCTGGTGGACTATGTCTGGCTATCCCTTTTTGCTATGGCTATCTTGTTTATGTAAACTTTCAATGCTATATCTTTGTTATGCTTTAACTCTGTAAGGGTTTCAGGGCCCCATTAAAACCTGTTTTCCTTAATCAAAAACATACTTTTTCACAACAATTTCATCTTCAGGGAGGTACATAGGAATTGGGCCATCTATACCATTTTTGGTTTTATAAGAAGCATACACAATTCCTATTGCATAAAAAATGTAGTCGTTCTCCCCTAGGATGTATGCCAATTACTTTATAACTTGCCTCAAAGTTGTAAAAATTGAAGGTCCATCTAGATTCAAGCTAATAAAGATTTTTAATCTAAGACCTCCCCATAACTTGATCATTTCATAAAGGGATTTAGTGGATGTACTATACCTTCTCCCTCCCATTAGATGCATCATGTGGTGAAAGATATCCTTGACAAAATCCCAAAATACATATTTACCTTGCAATTTTCCTTGTTTATGTACCTCATACACATCCTTATAAAACATAAAGATATCCTTTCTTTCGATTCAAACAACTTCATATTTAGGGATCTCATTCTAATAGAGAGTATAGCAACCAATAATGTATTTCCCACCAAAGAGCATGAATTGTTGATCTTTGGATAGCATTTGAAACCCTAGAAGCTATTTTGAGTGAAATATTCTAATCTTTCCCCTCTCCATGTATCCCTCCCATGTCTTTTAGTGGCACACCTTGATTCATAATATAACACATCCTAAAGTCATTGCATTCTCAAATCATCTTACAAATGCTACATGTCAATGATTCAAATGGCATCCATGTCTTAGAATCCCTATTGTAATGAATATTCCTATATGTGCCATCAATGCGATATTTATTACCCTCATAAAATAGCATCATCTTGGTATGCTTCTCTATGGCCCATAATTTTCCACCCCATTGATCATCAATCAAGACCTTTATGTCTAATCTCTCTCCATTTCTATTTATATGGGAATACCAATACCCCCAACATTGCAGCATCAATGGCGATGAATGACCTTAAATAAGATGATAAAACAAATAATTTACACATTCCAACAAATCATATTTAAAAAAAATTTAAACTTGTCTAGTTGACACACCTGAACTAGAAGGATCTACACTTGTAGAACCCCTATGTAGTACAAATGGTGACGATGGGACCAAAAATCTAGTCAAACTTTGTGTGGCCTTGTCATTGGTAGGCTTCTTTGGTCTATTGGTTTTTCCACTCCTTAAAGAAATTGTATCATGTGAAGCCTTATCTATAGTAGTGGTGTGCTTCTTTGATTTAATGTGTTCATTTAGAGAACTAGAAATAAGTTTTATTAAGCCTTGGATAGATCTAGAAATGGTCTTTGGTATTGTATGAGCAAAAGTTGCTAGCAACTTTTCAAAAGTTGCTTAGCAACTTTTCCTTATGAGGTTTCTAACCTTGCCTAAGTGATGAAAAGCCCTAACTAAACACTAATCCTAAGGAGAAGACTATAAAAGACATGAGGAACCCTAATGCAAGGGTTGGCATTGATTGTGTATGACTACTATACAGAAAAACTAGTCTGTAACGATGAAAATGTGTGACAGTCACTGCTATTTGGCATGATTGGAAGTAAATAGAAGGAAGTTTGTGAAATATTTGCATGGAATATTGTTAATAGTGTTTATTATTTCATTTGTGTGTGTTTAGAGTAGTTCTTTCAAGTTTTGGTGTGTGTTTGTTCATTTCTTTGCATCTGTCAGTCCTCTACCAGTTTGGAGAGGCTTATGATGTAGGGCCTGTAGCTCCTATTTCTACCATGGCAACACCATGGTTCTTTGGAATTTGGTAGAAAAGTCCCTACCCTATACATATGTGTTAGTAGGGCCCTGGGAAGAAAGTGCAAACAATTGTTTGATCAAGCCCTAGGCGAGACTAAGCAGTGCCCGGCTAGGAGCGGTCAACAAAGAAAGTGCTCTAGAAGGCAAGGGAGTGGGTTTCAAGAATAGCCCTTAGGAGGGAGTCAAGTGAAATGAATGAAGGCTCATTGGTGTGAAGGAGAGAGCCTAAGAAATCTAGGAGTGGTGATGTTGTAGACAATTTAGCCTTGTGACCCTGAGAGGCCTAAAAAGCCTTAAAAACCCTCATTCTTGGAGGAAGCGTTGTATGGACAAATGGAGGCCCAAGACCCCAAAAATATTTGAGGGTTATGAATTTTTATTGAAGTTATTTTGGAACAGGATTTTTGATTCTATGAAGAAAAGGGGCTAAAAGTCCTACAAAACCGGAGGGAGGCCTAATTGGGCTCTTTCTAGTAGCCCTATTTTGTGAAGGAACTATACAATCGAGTATCAACCCATCTTTACTATCACTTTGGAGTTGCTTCAAATGACCTAAAAACACCTTGAAACTCATCACTCACCTTGTTAGAGCTTGGGAAGGTGTTTGAGCCTTGAAGACCCTTATAAGCCCAAGTAAGGGAATGATGCTAGGAAGATGTGCTTACAAATTTGCAAGAAGACTAAAATAAACTTGGTGGTCAGGTTGGGCTAGGTCAGGGGATCCTAGAATGAATGGGAATCCTATAGACCATAGTAGGTGTCAAGAGTACACTGGGATCCTAGTTGAGGATCAGAGAGCATAGACTAGGTAGTCTATCCTAACCTCCCCATCATATTGGTATCAGAGCCTCTTAAGGCTTGGGAAGTGGATAGTGAATGTTTCAACCTCCACAGGAATCAGTTGGATCATCTCAAAAGTAGAAAATGGTGACTAATGCAGAGCTTTCTAAGAAGGTGGAAGATCAGGAGAAAGCTAATAGACTCCTGTAGGAAAGGTTGTATCAGATGGAACAACTCTTGGATGATGTCCAAGCAAAGGTAGATAAAGTGAAAGATAGGATGGAGGAGTAGGATGCCAAAGAGAAAGAAAAGACCATTGATGATGATGTGCCCACACCTAAGCCTCCAACCCAAGATGAGCAATTTCTAAAAGCTTTGAAGGCTATTACCGACAAGGCACTTGAAGGTGTCCCATTACTTACCGACAAGATGGATACAGAGCTTGTGATACAATGGATTGAGTGCATGGAGAATCACTTTGAATGTGAAGAGATCTCTGATGCACAAAAGGTCAAAGTGGCCAAGTCTAGGTTGAGAGGCCAAGCCTTAACCTGGTGGAACTACCTACAAAAGGAAAGGGAGAAATAGGGAAAGAACCCTATTGCCAATTGGCAAGCCATGATCAACAAAGTGAAGGAAGCATACCTACCTGCAGATTATGAAATCCAATAGCATAGAAGAAGGTTGAACCTCAAGAAAAAAGAGATGGATGTAGCCACCTATACCAAAGAGTTTCATAAATTGAGCTTAAGATCCAATATCAAAGAAGAGGAGAGTATCAAGGTGGCAAGGTACTTAAGTGGATTGAAGTGGAGCATAGCAAAAGAGATGAGTTTGTTTACACCCACCACAGTACTTGGATGTTAGCATATGGCACAAAAGCTTGAAGATAAACAAAGAAGGAAGCAATAACCTAATTCAAAGAATAGGGGAAGAGGTAGAGACTCTAGAGGGGGTTAAAGAGGAATTTTTAGTGGCAGAGGAGGTGACTCAAGAAGCCAAGGGGAGAGCAGACTTCTAGAACAAGTGGCAGAGACCAGCACAAGAGGATCTTTTAGTAGAGGAAGGGATTCTCAGGGAAATAGAGGAAGAGGTGCAGGAAGAAGTAGCTCCTACTTTGCCACAATGAAATGCTATCAATGTGGACAGCTTGGACACCCTGCCTATAGGTGGCCTGACAAGCCATCAAAATCAAGCAGTGAAAAGAGGGTAGCCTATACCCAAGAAGATGGCAGCAACTCATGTACCAATGAGGTCAGAAAACTAGAGTAAAAAATGGAGAAGAACTTAAAGTTCAGAAGAGTGCTCATAAGACAACCTAACCAAGGTGAACCCAAGTAGAGGAGGGCTCTTCTTAGAGTCAGATGTAAGATTCAAGGCAAAGTTTGCAAGGTTATAGTGGATTCAGGGTCCACTAATAACATCATAGCAGAGGAAGCAGGAAAGAAGCTCAAACTCACAAAGATTCCCCATGCAAACCCTTACAAGGTGACTTGGTTAAATCAGGAGCATAGTGTGCTAGTGAATGAGCAGACATGGGTGGAGTTTTCAATTGGAGGCTATAAGGACAAGGTTCTTTGTGATGTCCTGCCCATGGATGCATGCCATCTCTTATTGGGAAGACCCTGGCAATTTGATAGGAAGGTTATCTATGATGGATAAGAGAACTCCATTTCTTTCAAGAAAGATGGAAGGACATACAAGATTCAATCCATAATAGAGAATGAAGAAGGGACTTCTAAAACACCTAGTGTGTTGCTTAGCAGTGGTAAAGAGTTCCTACATGCATTACATGATGATGAGACAATTGGATGTGCCATCATGGTGAAGCCAAAGGAGGATGACAAGAAGTTGTAGGCATAGACACCTTTAGAGGTGAAGAAAATGTTAGAAGAGTTTAGGGACATTGTGAGTGATGTAGAACCTGTAGCACTTCCTCCAAGAAGGGCCATAAGTCATCAAATAGATTTTGTACCCAGTGCATCTCTGCCTAACAAAGCAGCCTACAAGCTTACCCCTGACCAAAACAAAGAAGTGGCAAGAAAAGTACATGAGTTATTGGATCAAGGATTTATCAAGAAGAGCATTAGTCCATGTGCAATCTTGGTGGTCTTGGCATCTAAGAAGGGAGGAAAATGGAGACTTTGCATAGATTCAAGGGCCATCAACAAGATCACTATCAGGTATAGGTTCCCAATTCAAAGAATAGAAGACTTGATGGATTGCTTAGGAGGTGCTATGTACTTCACTAAGTTGGATCTAAAAAGTGGTTATCACCAAATTAGGATTAAGGAGGGTGATGAGTGGAAGACCGCTTTTAAAACCACAAATGGGTTGTATGAATGGCTGGTGATGCCATTTGGGCTTACCAATGGCCCAAGCATCTTCATGAGGTTGATGAATGAGGTCTTGAAGGACTTCATAGGTAGATTTGTAGTGGTGTATCTATATGATATACTCATCTATAGCAAAACTAAAGAAGAGCATCTTGAACACTTAAGGTTGGTCTTGAAGAGACTACATGAGGAACAATTGGCTATCAACCTAGAGAAATGTGAGTTCATGTAGAAAGAAATAGTTTATTTGGGATTTGTGGTGTCCAAGGGTACTTTGAAAATGGAACCAAGCAAGGTGGAGGCAATCTTGAATTGGCCTGCCCCTAAAACAGGGACTAAAGTTAGGAGTTTCCATAGGTTGGCACAATTCTATAGGAAGTTTGTGAGGAACTTTGATGGAATATGTGCATCAGTGCTTGACACCATCAAGGGAGGACTCAAGACCAAGTTCAAATGGACTAAGGCAGCTGAGAAAGAATTTCAAACATTGAAGCAAGAGGTAGCTACCAAACCTATCTTACTCTTACCCACTTTTGACAAGTTGTTCACTATTGAATGTGATGCAAGTGGTGTAGCAGTAGGGGGTGTATTGAGCCAATAAGGAAGGCCTATGGCATTCTTTAGTGAGAAACTCAATGAGGCAAAGAAAAGGTATTCAACTTATGACTTAGAGTTGTATGCATTGGTACAATCTCTCAAAAAGTGGAGGCATTACCTCCTACCCAAGGAATTTGTTGTATTTATTGATAATCAGGCCTTGAGTTATATAAATACTCAAGAAAAGCTTAGAAATAGGCATTTGAAGTGGATGGAGTATCTCCAATCCTTTACCTTCACCATCAAACACAAGAAGGGCAGCTCAACAAGGTAGCAGATGCTTTAAGTAGGAAGTTATTGACTATCCAAGAAGTTCAGTTGCAAAGCATTGGAGTGGTAGGTTTCAAAGAGTTGTATGAGGAGGATGAGGAATTCTCACAAGCCTACAAGGTGTGCCAAGATTTTGAGAACCATTTCCATGGTGAGTTTGCAGATTATAGCCTTCAAAATGGATTGTTGTTCAAAGGCAATCAACTATGTGTACCTAAAGGATCCATGAGGGAAAATCTGATTAAAGAGAAGCATAATGGCAGTCTAAGTGGACATTTTGGCATAAAAAAACCATGGAGTTAGTACAAAGGTACTATTTTTGGCCTAAGCTAGTAAGGGATGTGAGAAAATATGTGGAGCAATGTGGAGTATGTCAAAGAGCTAAAGGAGGTTCAAGCAATGTAGAAATCTATCAATCTTTGCCAATTCCAAATAGGCCTTGGGAGTGTGTGAGCATGGAATTTGTGGTTGGACTCCCTAAAACCAAATTAGGTATGGATAGCATCTATGTTGTAGTAGACAGGTTCTCTAAAATGAGTCATTTCATTCCATGTAGAACTACTCATGATGCAAGCTATGTAGCACACCTCTTCTTCAAAGAGATAGTTAGGATTCATGGACTCCCTTTGAGTATTGTATTAGATAGGGATAGCAAGTTCATGGGTCATTTTTGGCAAACCTTGTGGAAAAGGTTAGGAACTAATCTCTCTTTTAGTTCAGCATACCATCCTCAAACTGATGGTCAAACTAAAGTCATAAACAGGGTGCTAGGCAACTTGCTAAGATGTTTAACCAAGGAGTATGGGAAAACTTGGGATCTTGTCATTTCTCAAGAAGAGTATGCTTACAATGATAGTGTGAACAGGACCACAGGAAGGAGTCTATTTGAGATTATATATGGAAGACACCCTAGAGGAGTATGTGAACTAAGGGACTTAGGTTCCATGTAGATGAAAAGTGGACAAGCAGAACACTTCACTCAAACAATCAAGGAAGTCCAAGAGTAGGTCAAGAAAACCATCATGGAGTCCACTCAAAAACTCAAAGCCAAAGTAGATGAAAGGAGGAAAGAAGTACAGTTTCAGATTGGGGACTATGTGATGGTTCACCTCAACAAAGCAAGGATGCAGAAAGGCATGCCTACTAAGCTACAAATGAGAAGAGTAGGGCCTTGTCAAATTTTGGCCAAATATGGAGAGAATACCTATAAGGTGGACTTGCCATCAGACTTGGCCATCTCACCGATGTTTAATGTTGTAGACCTGGTCATGTTTAAAGGGAATATCACACAACAAGGTATGGGTCCACCAAAGGTGTTGTGAGACATAGAAACCAATGCAATGCCCAAGAAGAAGCCAGCCAAAGCAGAGAGGATATTGGAATCTAGGGTGAAGAAGACTACAAGACATCAAGTTTACATGGAGCATCTTGTCAAGTGGGTAGATCATCCTGAATCTGAAGCCACCTAGATTGAGGAAGGACAATTCAAGAAGTTTGGTGTAGACCTAGCTCTTCTTGACCCCAAAGTGCCTTAGTTTGTGTTGAGGGGGAGTATGGTGTAGGAGCACCCTTCTAAGGGCTCCCGACATCCAATTTTGTTGTGAGAAACACTTCTTCAATGAAGTTTGTAAGTAGAATAAGAGCTAAGCTCATTTGGTGTTTCTAGGCCTAGGTTAGGTCCGAGAGTTTCAGTTGGTTTTCCATGTGTAAGTGGCACAACGACTCAGGGAATGATGTCATCCTGAGCTCATTGATTAGCTATGTTGTTAAAAGTCTTAGGTTAGGAGTTTGGTCAAGGTTTGAGCAAAAGTGTACCTTGGATAGACCTAGAAATGGTCTTTGGTATTGTATGAGCAAAAGTTGCTCAAAAGTTGCTAGCAACTTTTCAAAAGTTGCTTAGCAACTTTTCCTTATGAGGTTTCTAACCTTGCATAAGTGATGAAAAGCCCTAACCAAATAATAATCCCAAGGAGAAGACTAGAAAAGACATGAGGAACCCTAATGCAAGGGTTGGCATTGGTTGTGTACGACTACTGTACGGAAAAACTAGTCTGTAACGATGAAAATGTGTGACAGTCACTGCTATTTGGCATGATTGGAAGTAAATAGAAGGAAGTTTGTGAAATATTTGCATGGAATATTTTTAATAGTGTTTATTCTTTCATTTGTGTGTGTTTAGAGTAGTTCTTTCAAGTTTTGGTGTGTGTTTGTTCATTTCTTTGCATCTGTCTGTCCTCTGCCAGTTTGGAGAGGCTTATGATCTAGGGCCTGTAGCTCCTATTCCTACCATGGAAACACCATGGTTCTTTGGAATTTGGTAGCACAGTCCCTACCCTATACATATGTGTTAGTAGGGCCCTGGGAAGCAAGTGCAAACAATTGTTTGATCAAGCCCTAGGCGAGACTAAGCAGTGCTCAGCTAGGAGTGGTCAACAAAGAAAGTGCTCTAGAAGACAAGGGAGTGGGTTTCAAGAATAGCCCTTTGGAGGGAGTCAAGTGACATGAACAAAGGATCATTGGTGTGAAGAAGAGAGCCTAAGAAATCTAGGAGTGGTGCTGTTGCAAACAATTTAGCCTTGTGACCCTGAGAGGCCTAAAAAGCCTTAAAATCCCTCATTCTTGGAGGAAGCATTGTATGGACATATGGAGGCCCAAGACCCCAAAAATATTTGAGGGTTATGCATTTTTATTGAAGTTATTTTGGAACAGGAGTTTTGATTCTGTGAAGAAAAGGGGCTAAAAGTCCTACAAAACCAGAGGGAGGCCTAATTGGGCTCTTTCTAGTAGCCCTATTTTGTGAAGGAACTATACAATCGAGTATCAACCCATCTTTACTATCACTTTGGAGTTGCTTCAAATGACCTAAAAACACCTTGAAACTCATCACTCACCTTGTTAGAGCTTGGGAAGGTGTTTGAGCCTTGAAGACCCTTATAAGCCTAAGTAAGGGAATGATGCTAGGAAGATGTGCTTACAAATTTGCAAGAAGACTAAACTAAACTTGGTGGTTAGGTTGGGTTAGGTCAAGGGATCCTAGAATGAATGGGAATCCTATAGACCATAGCATGTGTCAAGAGTACACTAGGATCCTAGTTGAGGATCAGAGAGCATAGACTAGCTAGTCTATCCTAACCTCCCCATCAGTATCTTAGAGAACTAATTAATGGCCGATCCTCCCAAAGATAGGGGGAAGAGGCACATTAAGAATGTAGGTTCATGCATGAATTCCATGGATAAGGTGCAGAACTCTCTGACATGATCTTGAGGATCTAAATTTACATCATATTTTTCATACTTTGGGAGTTCTACTCTTTTAAGAAATGGTGGCATATACAAGCTACGATCGAATGGAAAAGGACATAGGGCATCCATAGAGAATTTCTTAGGTTCTTTCTCTTTTTCTAGCTGAATTAGCTTAACTTGTATTGCATGCATTTGTTTCATCATTGAAGTGATGGGTGTTTCTTCCTTGTGTGTGATGATATTTTCAATGTTAAAGCTTGGAGGAAGTTTGGCCCCTTGTTGGGCCAATTCAAGGAAATATGCCTCTTTGTCTTCATGCAAGAAGTGTTTCATCATTTTCTTGAAGATATCATCATTCTGATATTGGAAAATTTAAGAGGGTGTGGGTTCTTGGTCCCACCATGTTCAGATTGGTGACCCTGGGAGCCTTGGTTTACTTCTCCTTGAGACATAGTGGCACTTTAATTTTGATCTAGTGTTGATACTGGAGGGGTTATGTAACCACCTTTCAAGTGCAAATTGCCAAGGGCATCTTCTTCATACAGATTTGTATCATAAGGTTGATAAAATGTCTAAGCCAAAATAGAAGATTATGGAGAGATCTTTGGTTCTTCTCTTGATTTTCTATGTGAGGAAGCTCTAGTTTCCACTATCAACCTTGGGTGAACAATTAGAGTGAGATAAGACAACTAAGAGATAGTTTGATTTAGGAAATATCATGTGATGCAACCTTGTCAAGATTATTTTTTGAAAAGTATGGATTGGACGTAAATGAGGGATATTGTGTCCAAGATGTATGGGTAAATGCCCAAAAGATGGACATGAATTCACAAAACTTAGCCATTTGAAGATATTGAATCGGGGTTTGTTTTGACAAGATCTTTACACGAGATGAGAGAGGATTTAGACTGATCAATCGGATGGCAAATCAAGCTCAATTGGTTATTTTAGGAAAATAGTAGGAGTTTTTTTTTGCTCTTCTCTGTTCTTAACATAGTGATATTTTTGATAGAATCTAGGTAATAATGCAATTTGGTAGAATTTTTGACAAAAATATGGGGTTTCTAAGAATTTTGGGACAACTGTCATATGATTGTATCTAGGCTTGTACGACATTGAATGAGGTCTGGCATGACACTTGCAAAGGCTCATACAAAAAAAAGCTCCAAGGTTTCTTTTCTGCTAAGGGTTTGTAACAAGACTCGTATGACATTGTATAAGTCCCTGTACGATAATTTAGGGGTTCTGGTACGACAGTTGAAAATTAGAGCAATGCTTGTATGATAATTGAAAATTCAGGACAACAATTTATACCAAAAAAGGATTTTCTTTTAGATTTTGCAATTTCTTCAGCTGTTTGGTGTTTTTGATATTAGTTTGTTTGCAACTTTCTCTGTCTAGGTTTTTGAAGATCTGTATATTAGATTGTCTTAGGCTGTTCAACATAGCAATAGGCTCATAATCATAGAAAATAGAGGGAAATGACTCAATGAATCAATCACACATATCTTACCCTAGCTAGGAGAAGAGATGTATTACTTTCTTGTTGACTTAGGAACACACTCATGGACTCCTCAGAATATGTAGGTCCACAACACGCAATGGATGTTGAAGCCCATATTATCCAAGTTCAAATGTCAAAAAGGGCTCGATATGACAAGTTTCTTGGGGTGATTAATATTCACCTCGCACAAGCACTACAAATCCTTCAAGGGTGGATCAGTAGAAAATTAGCTTAGGCTTTTAATCAAGGCA
Source organism: Chamaecyparis obtusa (assembly GCA_027943335.1). Classification (NCBI taxonomy): domain Eukaryota; kingdom Viridiplantae; phylum Streptophyta; class Pinopsida; order Cupressales; family Cupressaceae; genus Chamaecyparis; species Chamaecyparis obtusa. The sequence continues at coordinate 46,433 of BSBK01014744.1, read as the reverse complement.
TCCGTTCACAATTTTCTCCCATAGTCTCGCAAGTAGGATTGAGGATGTTAACCCTATGAGCACTCTAATCAGTGTAGTCTTGCAAGAAATATTTAAGTGGCTCCGCTCTACACAAAATTAAAGTGTGTTCATGGAATGAGTCCAAGGAACAAACACATCTATGTCTTCCGAGGTTTTAATCTCAAGGAAGTGTCAAATTTTATAGTGGGGTGGAAGAGTTGGCATAAGACTTGTCCCCACTTGGGTCATTCCTGGGAGCTTTTTACCTCACCGAGAGGCCCTCTAAAGGATTAATTGAAATGTGAGGTTGGGGACCACAGGATCTTGGTTTCTGATTCTCTGAAAGAGAAGAGAATAATTCCCTAACCTTGTCCTTTTCCCTATCCAAGACATATCAAGAAGAATTAATCTAGAGACAGTACGCAAACTAGCACCAGGGAAGATACTTTCTGGGTTTTTGGTTCTCCTAAGAAGGAGAAGAGCATAACCCCCTCAATATTTTCCTCAATGGTAATAAGCGCACATACCTATTTAGCTAGATACCTATGAGAATGAAATAAAATCTAAGAAAACAAAATATTTTCTCGTAGAAGACTTAGGCAACCTGCAAAACTATCCATTAGAATTTTTGTTAAATGAGCGTCTTTGACCAGTGGTTTTTCTAAAAATGGGGTTATCTGCAAAAGATGGGCTTAGAAGTCAAGACAAGAAGAGGCTAAAGAATAGGTTTTTATGCCCAGTCTTTATCTCTCATCCTACACAAATGCGTTAGGCTGTAAAATGACCAAAAACCAATAAGAATGAATTGTTAGGGTTAGCTGTGAGTCGAAATCTAAAATCCAAATCTCAAAGACTACTCAAAATTCTGATACGACAATGCAATACTGGAGTCAAAACTCATATGAGAGTATACCTATTCCCATACGACAATTTAGATATGATACGACAATGGGTTCCCACACACACGTCAATCAAAAGCTCATATGACACTACCTATCAACCGGTATGACAATGCAGAATGTCATTTGTCATAGGACAATCAAAGGGTTCTGGTAAAACAATCTGCAGGTGTCGTACGAGATTGTATGAAATAAAAATTAAAAATTGAAGCTTGATTTGTAAATGTCAAAAAAATGAAAGAATGAGAATGGAAACCCGCTGTCGGGCCCCACGGTGGGCACCAAAAAATATGCATGTGAAAATGTACCTGTCTGTAGAACACAACACTTCAGTAAAACATTAGAGGTTAACAAATCATAAAATCTACAAATAGGACGAATATCGTTAACCAGATGATTTACTACCTTCTAGTAGATGCGAGTATTGTATTCTTAGAAATAACTGAGATCAGTGACAATGCAACACCTAAACAAAGGATTTAATGATGAAAGCAAATGAAAGATGTATGTAGATTAAGCTATATTTTTTTACTTTTTCTATGCAATATGGATGAAAAACTAGATGAAAATGAAATATGAATTAAGATCTAACAAATGCTATGCTATAAAAAAATGATAATGAAAGATGACAAATAAGAATCTCAATTGCACAATCTCACAATTTGTCCAATCGCACAAGCAAGATTCTCCAAATTCGCTATTTCACTATTCGGGGATCGGGATCGGGATTGTAAAGGACTGAGCCTTGTTTATATAGAAATCCAAGGTTTTTTGAGAACTCATGGAAAGCCAAAAATCTCTCCCTGATCAACTCAAATTGATTGTTGAGTTATTAGAAAATCAGAAAGAGTCAACTCACAAAATCATGCAAAATCAACTTTTTAACTCAAAACAGGAGTTCAGATCACTTTTTCAACTCACAATCACATGTTGAGTCTAAAAAGTTAACAAATTGAATTGGATTTTTGATTTAGAGTTATAAATTCTCTTCTGATTGTGCATGGATAATTATAAATTTATTTAATAATTCAAGTGATTTATTCTCAACTTAACTAATTTTTGAATAAAAATAATTGATTTATTGGCTAATCAATTATTTAATCAAACTTTATCCCAAAACTATATCATTAAATTTGACAACTTGATTTAATCAATTAAATGAATATTTAATCAATTATTTCTAGGAATTTTGATTTATTATCAAATAAATAGTATTAATTAGGAATAAATGTCAATTAAATCTAATTAAATTAATCAACTGTTTGAATTAAGTTTAATGAATCAAATATTCAACATATTCAATTAATTGCACCTAGGATAAATAAAACAACATTTATCGCCAAGTAATATTTAATTAGAAGTAATTAGGATGAATTAGGAATATTCCCTGATGCATAAGTAAGATAGAATTGATTAGGGTTTTGATGATTTGATGATTTGATGTGCCTTTGGTTAGGACTTTTATGTCAATTTCGATTGATTTGTCGATGTAGGAGGTCAATAGTACTAAAGCCCATTTTTGGGTTATTACAGGGATGACAATGGATAATTATCTTCCTGAGAGGATCTATTAAGGCTACATAAGTCTATACACAGCCAAACTTCTCCACTCTTCTTTCTTAGGGGAACTAAGTTTGCAACCCAAGTCGAATGTTGGAAATGAAAAATGAATGTCAAGAAATTTTTGCACCTCTTTCTATATCATGGGCTCAATTACTAGATTGACTGGTCTCTGCCTTTGGTTTAAAGGTTTAGCATCAAGGTTTAGCAATATATTGTGCACAATGATAGAGGGATCATAATTCTTTATATCCTCATAGCTCCATGCTATAACATCTTTGTATTCTTTAAGAAATTCTATCATTTGTTGTTTCTCTTCATTTGTACCAATCTTCCCAATACAGACCTCCCTTGGTTCGTGTTGGGTACGCAAATTATACACTTCACAATAATCACCACCCACTGCTGAGGCTTTCCTCTTTTCCTGAGCATAGTCATCTTTGTCAAAAATTCTCTCTAAAACCATCATCCCTTTCAGAATAGAGTTAGTTTTCAAGTTCAAAATCCCTAGGTTATCAGGCTCTTCGATTTCTTCAACTTCTTCATCGATGGCTTAATTTTCAAAGACTTCAGCACTCATAATGAACTCACATCTCTGTTGATCATCCCAAAATACTTGAAAATTGGTGATATTATTTGGAATAGTTGGTATGACGATGAGCTCGATTGAAAACTTCTTTAACTTTTATCCTTCCAATGGATGTAAGGAAATTGTTGATACTGCTAATGCATCAACAACTGCATTCTTCCTTCTTGGGATGATTTTTATGTTGAATGCATCAAAATCCTCAATTAGATTCCAAACATGATTTTGGTATAAGGTCAACCATTTATTATTGTACAAGTATTGGCTTCAGATCTATCTGATTACTAATTGGGAATCACCTTCCTCTATTAAGGCTTTGATCTTCTTTTTGTGTGCAATGAGAAGGCCTCATACTAATGTCTCATATTCCACAACATTGTTGGTACAAAATAATTATAACCTATAAGAAACATAATAAGAACTACATCAGGGATTAATTAGCTTGATTCCTACTTTGGCCCCTTATTTGCATTGAGAACCATCAAACCTTAACTTACATACTAGATGACCCTTGGGGGATTGGGGTTTAGGTTGGGGTTTAGACTAAATTATGGAGATTTGGGATCCAATCTTGGAATCGGTAGAATCATCTGATGATATGGTATCTTCACAGGGGGGAATCATTTAAAATCCTGTATTTGAATTATCTTTTCCTACAATGGGTACCCATTTTGTTTTTTTGTTTTATCCTTGTTTTCCTCTACGTCCCTTGAAACTATGGAAAAAACCCTTCATCTAAAGAACTCCATTCTTCTTGTGGAGGATTCTCCTCTTTGGAGACTGGGTTTCTTTCCTCCATTAGAATGGTGATCAAGGGTTCTTCATCATAAGAGGAGTGTTCATCATTATTTTGTGATATTTCCCCTTGGGTAGGTTTAACTATTTGGGATATTTGGCCTATTACTTGGGAAATGGAATTTTGGCAATCATGGTACTCAAACTTGGAATGACTCACTTGGTGTAGGTGACAATATCCTAGCAGCATTAGTATGTTTGGATCGGCCTCATACCTGAGATGTTTCATTTTTTTTTTCATATTACTGATGAATTCCTAAAGGATGTCTTCAGGTACCTAAGAGTATATCATTCCCTATGTAGGCTACCATTGAAATCATCCTCTTCTTTGATCTAAAACATCAGGACTTTATCAAATCGATATACTCCCAAATTGGCCTATGAGAACAAAACTTCATTGGGAGCGTTATATTTAGTAATCATTTGTTTTAGTTTTGGTTTCGTATCAATTTTGATCTTGTTATTTAATCCTTTCCAAGGTAACCATAGTTGTGTGAGGTCAGTGGAAAACCAACCCCTCAAGGATCTAGTCCATTCCCTATTGAGCAATATACCATATGTTTGTGGGATATCCACTATGTGTATATCTATGCAATATTATATTCTTAGGTATGTTGTTAGTTGTATGTGAGAATCCTTTAGCACTCCAATGACCTTGACTGAAATCTTATCTAGTTAAATCATGACCCTATTGGTTTTGAGGATTCATTCCTAGATTCTGACATATAGATAAAGGCATGACATTACATGAAGCCCTCAAATCAATTAATAAATTATGCAAGTTTTTTCCAAATATCTTAAGGCTTAGCAGGAACAAAGGCACTTCGACTCTATCTTTGAACATTTTTGGCATGGCTTCAGCCATCTTAACATTGGAGGAGGGAGTTTTCATGTTGTTTCTTAATGCAGTAGTCTTAGAATGATCTAGTGATTTCAAAAGTGCTTCCCTTTGTGTAGGACAACTTTGTAACATGTCATACATTGACATATTAGCCTTTAATCATTTTAGTTCCTTGAGTGCACTATATTTCTCTGTAGACCAAGCCAGGTTCTTGAGCATGGTAGGATGATGTTGTGATACTGGAATAGAAACACTCATGCCCGTAGGGGTGGGATTATTGTTAGCTTGTGAATCAAGAGGGGTGGGTTGCAATTCGGGGGGAATATTGTCGGTTAAGGGTTCTCTCCTACTTATCAGGTTGTAGTTGTTCTAGTTTTTATTTTAAAAAGCATGGAATTCAGAGTATTCAGGCTAATTTTGTTGGTGAAAAGGGAATACAAATGCTTCTTTTGGTATGCTGTTGTTAGAACTCTCTTCATTCATTGGTTCATAAGAGTCAAAAACCATGGCATTGAAATTCCTTGGGGGATTGCCAAAGTTTTGGTTTTGATGATTGTCAACTTCATTCCTATATTCATTATCTCCATGGATTGCACTTGTAGTTTTTGTGAAGTTAACCTTAACTGAATTATAAACATTGGCATTGTCATCAAGTATGCTCCCATTTTTGGGTCGTGTGTTCCAAGGCCTGTTGGTTTAATGTTGTTGTCCAGATTATTTGTCTTGCAAGTTGTTACCATAATTTTTGTTGTTATTGTAATTATTATAGCTACGGTTCTAATTTTGCAGATAAGGATTTGGGACAACAGTCGATCGTTGGTAGTTCCCTTGGTTTTGAGATAGATTTAGTTTCATTTTTGTGAGTTTGCTGGCCAGTTGTGATAGAATCTTCTTCATCACATCCAATTCACTCACCAAGTTTTTATCAGGTTCATTTGGGACATCAACCATTTTCTCATAGAGTGCTGCCTTATGTGTATCATACCCTGGGTATGTGATGGAAAGTGGCAGGGGAGTAGCATATGAAGTCAGGATTGGATTGATCATTAGAGCATGATGAACTAGAGGATGGTTATTAGTTACAAATGAATTAACCATGGTTGTGTTTCCCAATGAGGGAAGAGCACCATAGTTTCCACTAGCTTGTGGATCTATTTGTTGTGTGGAGGTAATAGCCTCATTGCACACCTTTTATAATGTATCTATCTGTTGGTGGCAATCTTTTTGGGAAGATGGATGTTAAAGTATCCAAGGCTCACAAATATACTTGTATGGCAGCCCCAATGAGTATGGTGTAAGGAGCTTTGAGTCTCTGATGCATCTTTTTGAAATGATGATTGAACATTGCAATTCATTCATTATGGTCCTTTCTTGTAGAGATGAATTGATGATGGAGAGTGGTGGATCAACGTACAACTTGAATTGGTTGAGGAATTTGGTCTCAAATTCAACCCAAATAGTAACGGATCCTCGTGGAAAATTCAAGTAGAAATTATATGTGAATTCTCCCAATGCATAAGGGAAAAGTGACATGCAACATCTTGATGTACAATCTCCTCATGATTGCATATTTCTTTGAAAGCACAGATGTGTTCCTCCACTATCCTAGATTTCCCATAGATGAAACATGGACAAAAAATTTCAGGGTTCTTGGGTATTTCATGGAGCTGGCCTTGTAGATCCAATGGAGAGCTCTGTGCATTTGTTAAAAATGCCATTGGAGGTGGTGGTGGAATAATGAAAAATGGAGCAACAATATGTGGTAATGATGGATGGTTGTGCAAAGTCGATTGATGAGGAAGACTTTCCTTTGGTTTTGCTTTATCATTGTGAGATCTGCTAAATTCTTTAAGTTCTGGGAATTCCCCTTTGTTTGGTGATGATCTAAGGACTCATTAAAACCTCTTGGGAGAGAAAGTCCAATATTTTGTGGTCTCTCTTTTGAGGGCTCTCCTTCTAGCACCACTTCTTTTGAGTGTCATTTTTACATGAGACAACGACTAGGAATTTGGATGAACAAATACCCCTCTTCGAAGAATGATGAAATCAATCTCAAGATTCCTTTTAGGTTGGGTCTCCACCATTTGGATAGCTCAATCAAAGATAAATGTGAAACTATTCATGAGGAGGCCTTTGTTGGTTCGATCTTGGAGAGGCTGCAAAAACAATCTTAAAATAAATGATCTTTTTTTTGTATTTTCAGAATCTTTAAATGAAAGAAACTTAAAACATGTAAATCTTAATTAACCTACTAAGATCGATTATCTTAAATCATCAACTCTCTCTCTCTCTCTCTCTCTCTCTCATACCCTTCCCCTCCCACTCCCTCTCCCTCTCACTCACTCGTATGGGTTATGGAAAAGTAGAGTTGAACCTCTATTTTTTCATAACCTGTACGGGTTATGAGTAATACGTTAACATTGGTTTTAGGTTTCCATAACCCATATGTGTTATGATAAAATATATATAATATATTCCCAATGGACTAGAAATTGTTAGGAATAATAGTCCACAAAACAACTGAGAGGGGGGGGGGTGAATCAGTTGTATAGAATATTATTAAACTTTAAACTTTAAGTAGTAGCAATATCAGATCCAATGAACATAACAAATCCCAACACAATAACACAATATTTTGGTCATGGGGAAACCCTATTAAAGGTAAAAACCCTGGTGGGAATTAGCACCCCCAAATGATGTACTGAGAGTATAGTTATCCGTTTTAGAAGATATAGCCCTATTAGGAGCTTATTGAAACATTATAGTACATAGTCCTTGTTAGAGGATATACCCTGTTAGGAGTCAAGAATAAAGGGAGGGATCACTGCCCAAAGAAGGTTAAATCCACCTTCAGAACTCACTGTTCGCAATACAAGTGTATATGACAAAATACATAATCCTTTTGAACTATTTGCCAACAACTATCTTTTCTTAATTAGTTTTAATGAAATCCACCAACAATCCTCTACTCTACATACAAAAGACACAAGCTCGCAGCTTTCACAAACTCTCTATATCATCTTCTTCTCATCCATATCTTTTCCAAAGAAAAGATCTTTCATTTATACCTTATTACAATTCTCATGAACAGGTCGGCCCATAAGGCTTTTCTAATTACAAAAAATTACATAAACCCTTGATAAGATACACATGGTATCTAGAACAAGTATACAACAATAATATTACAATAATTAAGGACCGACATCCTTAATTCAAATTCTCCATCCATCATACACGCTACATCTCTATAGTCAGCTTCCAAATACGTCACCTCCAAAACACATACCATATATGATGTCACCAATCATTTTGTACCTTGCATTGACTAGAGAGAATCTTTTAGTACCTTTTATGTCATCCCTTAAGCTCGCATGCCTTGAATCCATATCATCTAGAAGATATACCAGAAACACATAGACTAACTCTGGCATTTCTCACTGTCACAGTCTAGTGACCAATCTTCACCAAAACATTTATAACTCATCCAATATGAAATAGTACATGATGTGATCTTAGATAGAAGATCAAAACACCTTACTGAAATCTCATCTAACTTCGCAACATCTAAAACATCCATACAGTGTCCGTACACTATGGTAACTAGCCTGATCTCCTCACAAAAACATATGTTGACATCAATGAAAAACATAGATGACAATAGTATGAGTGCCCATTTAGTAACATAGTGAGTAAACATATTAAATGTCTCAATCACCTTCCCATGCATTAGTAATATCCAACAATCTCCCCCTTTGTCATTGATGTCAACATATGGGAAAATCCTTCATCCCCAAAGTTATATCAATCTGAAGTTCTGCAACCAAAAAATACTACATACAGTCTGCCCATATAGTAGGGATTTTCTCATAGAGATACTCCCCCTTTGACAACAATGGAAAAGGGTGCCATGAGTCATCAACTACTTTCATAGATAAAATTTCTTCCACGATCACTCCCCTTGAGGAGTAGATCCCTACATCCAGTCGAGATTATGATAAGGCTCTAAAAACCTCTGGACTGATGCATCTCTGCATCATTCAATTCTGACTAGGAGGGGCCTGAACCTCGAGGATACCTCTAAGATATTCAAAGGTATCTTTTGGCAGTGGCTTTGTGAAGATGTCCACAATCTGTTCTTTTGTACTGATATTTTCTAATTTGATTTCCTTTTCTGCCACCTTATCTCTCAAGAAGTGATACTTGATAAAAATATGTTTAGTTTCAAAGTGCATCACCAGATTCTTTGACATATTCATTGTAGTGGTGTTATCACAATGGACAATCACAAGCTCATCAAAAGTTATTCCAATGTATATCAACATTTGTTTCATCCAAACAATTTGAGTGCAATTTATGGCAGCAGCAACATACTCTAATTTGGTAGTAGATTGTGGTATACAATCTTGTTTCTTACTTAGACAAGAGACCAACTTTTTCCCAAGGAAAAATGCACCACCACTAGTACTCTTTATGTCATCAATATTTCCTTCCCAATCAACATCAGTATAAGCATGAAGTTCAAATTTATCATTTCTGTCATACCATAAGCCATAGTCTATGGTTGCTCTCAAATACCTCAGTATCCTTTTCATAGCATCTAGATGTGTTTCTTTAGGTTTTGCCTGATATCTAGCCACAATTCCAACAACATTAGCAATATCTGGTTTGGTGTGGGTCAGATATTGTAATCCTCCAACCATTGATCTGTACAAGGTTTGAAAAACATACTTTGATTCATCATCAATTTTCAGTTTATTACCAGTCACCATAGGTGTTCCTACTAGTTTACAGTATTCCATTCCAAACTTCTTTAGCAATTATTTGAGATACTTAGTATGAGAAATAAAGATACCATTCTCATTCTGAGTTATTTGTAGTCCAAGAAAGAATTTCATTTCACCTATCATGGACATATCAAATTCACTTTCCATTTCCTTAGTAAATTTCTTACACAGATCCTCATTACCTCCAAAGATAATATCATCAACAAAGACTTCTATTATCAATATTCCATCTTCACTAGTTCTTAAATACAAATTATCATCATACATTTTTTCTTGTATCTGAAACTTTTCATCTATCCTTACATTGTTACTTTCAATCATTTTCCTCAATCTCAGATTGAAACATTTGTAGGCCTTTCTCTTAATAGAGTAACCAAGAAAGATTCCTTCATCACTTCAAGCATTAAATTTTCCTATCTCATCATCTCTCTTGATATAACACTTACTACCAAATATTCTAAAATATTTTACAGTAGGAGTATGATCAAACCATAATTCATAAGTAGTCTTACTTGTACCTTCTTTGATTTGAATTATGTTCAATGTATACATAGTTGTTCCAACAACCTCTCTCCAATGTATATGAGATACATTTCCTTCAAGCAACATTGTCATAGCAGCATCAAGTATGGTCATGTTCCTTTTCTCTGCTATCCCATTCTATTGTGGAGTCCTAGGAGCAGATGTCTGTCTCTTTATTCCATGCTCTTCGCAGTATGAATTGAATAAGTCTGAAGTAAACTCTCCACCTCTTTCTGACCTTAGACACTTAATCTTTAAACTTGCTTCAATCTCTACTTTTGCTTTGAACAACTTGAATTTATCAAATGCTTTTGATTTTTCCTTCAAATAACTAACCCACATCATTCTAGAGAAGTCATCAACAAAGAGTATCAAATACCTTTCACCATAGTATGATTTTTTCCTTTTAGGTCCACATAGGTCTATGTGTACTAGCTCCAACTTCTCTCTTGATGTATATGCTTTGCTTTTGTGACTTCATCTAGTCTTTTTTCCCATGACACACTCTCTGCAAATAGTGTTAGATGGTTTCACAATCTTCATAAGATCTCTTACTGCATTAGTCATACTTGCCTTTACAATGTTATCAAAATTAACATGATAAAATCTCCTATGCCATAACCAACTGTCATCAACCTTTGCAAAAAAATAAGAGGCTCTAGATGTATTTAATTCAAATACATTACCACTAGATTTAGTACTGGTTGCAATCAACTTACCTTCCTTACTTCTGATAAAACATTTACCATTGACAAAGCTTAGTTGAAACTCTTTATCCATTAACTGTCCAACACTCAACAAGTTATGTTTCAATCCTTCAACAAGTAGGACATTATCTGTATTAGTCTTTCCATCAAGAGTAATAGATCCTACTCCTATGATATATTTAGGAATATTGTATCCAAACCTCACAACACCACCATCATACCTTTCTAACTTAACAAACTTATTTTTATCTCTAGTCATATGATGAGAACAACCACTATCTATTATCCATTTAGTTTTCATGTCAACATGAGATACTAAATCTTTTTCCTCATGCATTGGCTCATCTCTAATAGAAAAAAATCCAATCTCTTCATAATCTAAATCATCATCATCAGAAATGCCTTCACTAGCATAATAACATTCTTTGTCCCTTCTAATCTTAGCAAAATTAGGTTTATACTTAGGAACTCTAGTAGGACATCTAGGTGCAAAATGACCTACCTTATTACATGAAAAACATTTCAAGGGTAACTTGCCTTCAAATTTTCCCTTACCTCTCTTTTCTCTTCTAGAAATCAATGCAGTAAGCTCATCCATCTTTCTTTCTTCTGCCATTATCTATTCCCATTCCTCAGCATATTCCCCAAGCTCTTCTTTTAGGTCTTCACTACTGGTGCTCGGAAGTGTAGATATTTTCTTGGGTGCAGATGCCTTAAATGTAGATTCAACTTTAGGTACATATTCTCCTAGTTCTTCAACTTCAAAAGTATTTAGCTTTGCAATCAACATCTCTCTACTAAAGTTTGGAGTTAGAGGTATGGTTTCTTCAATAGACATAGCCTTGAACTTGTAGGAAGGATTTAATGATCTAAGCATCTTTGAAATAACTTCTTCTTCATCATAAGTGCCTTTACAGTTTTTGATTCCAAATACAGCTTTTGTAACCCTTTGAACATAAGCCCTAATACTTTCATCCTCATTCATTTTTAGCTTCTCCATCTTTGTCTTCTAGTTTTGCAACTTCGCTTGTTTGGTATACTTGTCTCCCTCATATAGTACTTCTAATCTTTCCCAAATCAGGTATGTCGAATCAAAGTCTTTAACTTCAGTAAAATCTCCTTTAGAGAGTGCGCTGATCAGTTCTTCTCTTGCAATCATGTTAAGTGAGAATATCTTCTTTTCATCCTCAGTAGTTGTGGGAAGCTCATCTTCGGACTTTATATCCACCTTGTTCCTTGTGATCAACCAATAGTCAATGCCTAAACAAAATAGGTGAGTCCTCATCTTGTTCTTCCAACTGTCAAAGTTCTCAGGATCAAATTTTAGACTATCATTCCTATAGAATGCCATCTCCAATATCACCTCAAGCTATTAAGCTTTCTCTCAAGGATCAGTAGCTATGATACCAATTGTTAGGAATAACAGTCCACAATACAATTGAGAGGGGGGGTGAATCAGTTGTATAGAAGATTATTAATCTTTAAACTTTAAGTAGTAGCAATATCAGATCCAATGAACACAAAAAATACCAACACAATAACACAATATTTTGGTCACGGGAAAACCCTGTTAAAGGTAAAAACTCAGGCGGGAATTAGCACCCACAAATGATGTACTGAGAGTATAGTTATCCTTGTTAAAAGATATAGCCCTGTTAGGAGGTTATTGAAACATTGCAGTACATAGTCCTTGTTAGAGGACATACCCTTTTAGGAGTCAAGAAGAAAGGGAGGGCTCACTTCCCAAGGCTCACTACCCAAAGAAGGTTAAATCCTTCTTCAAAAATCATTTCTCGTAATACAAGTGTATATGAGGAAATACACAATCCTTTTGAACTATTTGCCAGCAACTGTCTTTGCTTGATCAGTTCCAATGAAATCTACCAACAATCCTCTGCTCTACATATAATAGACATAAGCTTGCAGCTTTCACAAACTCTCTATATCATCTTCTTCTCATCCATATCTTTTCCAAAGAAAAGATCTTTCATTTATACCCTATTACAATTCTTATGAATAAGTTGGCCCATAAGGCTTTTCTAATTACAAACAATTACATAAACCCTTGCTAAGATACACATGGTATATAGAACATGTGTACAATGATCATATTACAACAATTAAGGATTGAGATCCTTAATTCAAATTCTCCATCCATCATACACGCTACATCTCTATAATCAGCTTCCAAATAGGTCACCTCTAGAACACATGCCATAGATGATGTCACCAAAAATTTTGTACCTTGCACTAACCAGTGAGCATCCTTCAGTACCTTGTTTGTCATCCCTCAAACTCACATGCTATGAATCCATATCATCTGGAAAATATACCAGAAACATGGAGACTAACTCTGGTATTTCTCATTGTCACAATCTAGTGACCAGTCTTTACCAAAACATCTGTAACTCATCCAATATGAAATAGTACATGATGCAATCTTAGATAGAAGATCACAAAACCTTCCTAAAATCTCATCTGACTTCACAACATTTGAAACATCTATACAATGTTTGTACACTATGGTAACCAGCATGATCTCTGCACAGAAACATATGTTGACATCAGTGACAAAACATAGATGACAATAGTATGAGTGCCTATTTAGTAACATAGTGATTAAACATATTAAATGTCTCAATCATCTTCTCATGCATTAGCAATATCCAACAGAAGCTAACACTACAAGTTGTTTGAAGGTCATACTACACTATTTGGTATTAGTTTTCAGGACAATAATAGTTAGGTTTGTATTTTTTTGTCAATTTTTCTTTGAAATGATTGATTTATTTTATTTTTTAGTTTGTTGCTTTAGATTATAATAAAATGATGCTCATTTTTTGTTTTCTTTCTATTTTATTGTGGATTTTCATCATGATGTTATGTACATAGGACAATTAATGTTAATGTAATGAGAAAGAACAAGAGAGGAAAAAATGAACAATGAGAGGTAAAAAAGATAAGACAAAGGGAGAGTATGAGGAGGTTACGTGGAGGTATGTTATCTAATGCACCTAATGACAATGATGAACACACAACAATCAAAATTGACATGATAAATGTACCTAATGAACCAAATCAAAATGATCAACATGCACCAATTCAAATGCATGTGACAAATGCACCTAATGAATGCAATGATCATACTCTATTTCAAATCAATGTGATGAATGCACCTAATTAATTTGAAGAGTATACACCACATAAATTTGATGAGATTAATGCACATAATGCACCTAATTAAAACCAAGAGCATGCACGTGTCTTAACACCTCCTAGAATAATTCGTAGAAAACCGAAGTTTCTAATTGACATTGATGAAAGTATTGTGAGGCCAGTGCATGATAAAATTTCTGAAACATCTTGTAGAAGAATGGTTAAAATAATTTGGAATAACTATTTGAAAATTTAAACCAAAGTGGAAGATGCTGATTAGTTGCTGAAATGATTAAAAATCTGAAATTTAGAGAGACGAAGAGAATTTTGGGGTTAAGAACATCCAAAAAAAGTAGTGAAAGAACTATTATGAGAAATCTATTTGATGCATACCAAGCCATTGATATGAAAACATGTACAAAAGATGCTAATTTACTCGGCATGTCCTCACATCAATCATAATGGGCAATGAGCTTTCCTGTGCATGTTAGATGTCAATTTTTGCATATAAAAGGTGCAATGATTTGCCACGTGCATGATGCCAATTTTTATGTAAAAAAAGAGCAATGAGCTGTCATGTGCATGGTAGATGCCAAATTTTGTATATAAAAGGTGCAATGGGCCTGATTTGCAAATATATTATTGAAATACATGTATTCAATCCTCTCAATCCCCACCTTAGAAGAATTTGACATTTACTTTTGAACTTTATCTTTTATCTTTTACGTTCAACAATAAATAAGTGTGAAATCTATTTAAAATTTTATTACTAAAATATTAATTACCATTAAGAACATGTTCATACATATCTTTAAAAAAACCATTTCTTAAACGCCATAACATGGATGTGACTGCAAAAGCTCATGTCATATGAAGTAATGGAATGCATTATGTTGATAAGATGAAAAATGTCATTATTGGAATTGATTTAATGGCTATATATTTTTATGCAGATTGTCGGTGTAGGAGCACCCAATGAATCATGGAGGTTTATGTCAAAAGTTGCAATGTTGCTCAATTGAAATGAGCAACATTGGCTAACTTTCAATCTGTTCGTCAAGGGATCAAATCATCTACTCCATTAGCTTCAGTTGGATGGGTAAACACTAGTGACAACCCCATCTCACCCATGGAGTCTCTTGAATGTTCATGACCACACCGGAACAGAGTGTTCCTAAGGGTCACTAAGCAACATTGGGCAACAATCTTTCTTGGGGCATATCTTGGAGATCGTGTGAGGTATCAATGGTTTGTCAGGTGCTACAAGACCATTTTATGGAGGCCTACAATTACCCATCTCAATTTTGGGAGATTCCCCTTCATTTTAATTTGGAATCCCAATCTCGATTTATGTCAAAAGTTGCAATGTTGCTCAATTGAAATGAGCAACATTGGCTATCTTTCAATCCGTTCACCGTGGGATCGAATCATCTTCTCCATTAGCTCCGGTTGGCTATGTAAATGCTAGTGACAACCCCTTCTCTCCCATGAAGTCCCTCAAATGTTCATGAGAACACCAGACCAAAGTGTCCCTAAGGGTCACTAAGCAACATTGAGCAATGATTGTTCTTGGGGCATCTATTGGAGCTTGTGCGAGGTATCAATGAATTGTCAGGTGCTACATGACCATGTTATGGAGGCATATAATTACCCATCTTATTTTTTGGAGATTCCCCTTTGTTTTAATTTGGAATGTAATGCTCCAACAGGGAACCCAAAAGAAATTAACCTAAACATGCTACTAAGTTTACAAAATATTTTTTTTCTTAATAGTGTACACAACAACAATGTATAATAATGTGGAAGTAATAAAATATAATTACAACTCATGCATACAAGCATAAATCAACACATAGATTACAAATCTCAAGGGTTCCTTAACGTAGATTACGTAAATATTAATTAATTACTTTAGATTACATATAATTACAAAGCTCATATATACAAATGAATAACAAGTACAACATCATATAAATGAAATATAAATAAAACTGATACCATAAGGTATACATAACAAATCATCATCCACTACACAAGTCATAGGGTATGTAATAACAAATCATATACAAGGTACAAGTACAATATTCTGAAAGGTAAGAGAAAGTCTCCAATAATGATGAACAAGGTAGAATGTAACATCACCAAGGATCATACAACACCGGTCCAGGAATGTCAAAATCTCAATGGTAAAAGAAACACTACCACCCGACCACGTAGAATCAAAGGTCCACTCCCACCGTGCTGAGGAGATAACAAAAAATTCCACTAGAATAAAAAACACCAAAATCCTACTCAATACAAAACCAAGGCAAGGGATCCTGAAAGCTCTCTAATAAAGATACAATTGGTTTTAAGTTTGCCTTTAGTAATTTATATAAGTTTTTATGTAGTTATAATAAAATAATTTAATTTAATTTTCTTTATTCAGTTTCAAATATTAATGTAAAATAAATAAATACAATTGAATTTAAAAGTTAGCATATTATCATTTATAAATGTAACTTATTAAACACATAATCAATTTAGACTAATTTTAAAGTTGAAATAATAAATGAATACAAACAAATGTGATAATCAACTGCATAGATAAAACATACTCAACCAAAGGTAACTGATATATGTAGGAAACCTAAGATGGATAAAGGGAAGTGTCATCACATGAGCCAAATCTAAGGTTATCTTGGTAGTCTCTCTAGAGCCCGACACCCTAGTAACTCTATGCGGCATCAATAATCCTCTCATGCAGATGAGGTACCAACTATGCCATATCTAGTCCATGTAGGTGGAAAGCATCTTCCCACTCCCATCCTATTCAATACCTCAATCAAGTACCCAGGCATGGACAAGGCACACATTATCTTATTATTTCATTTTAAACTGCCAGTGTCATTTAGTTATCACTTTATTAAGTCACTTGCAATAAGTTATCATGGCAGTCCCTTGTGGGCCCTGACGCCTATTAAAAGCCACTCCTCATCTATACACTTCGATAACCTACCCTAATGCTCCAACCAAAATAACAAGGAAAAGTATAACCCAAAACCACAAAAGCTTCTCATAAACCATAAATCATGATAATCACCAAAGTAAAATAATGGAGCATAGTAGAAAATCAATACATCCTATACAAGGATCAAACAATCCATCTCAATATAGACATTTATTAAAGATCATCCATCCCATAATGGACATCTCAACAAAACAATAACAATTATCATAGTCTCATATCACAAGACCAACGATACTCAAAGCATCAATGACATCCATCTCGAAAACATGAAGTAACATATTCCATAAAAATAATCATCTAGAACATAAAGAAATCATAATAAATAACATAAGGTGACCAAGTAAATCAAACTCAATCATAATAACAGTCATCACCTTTTAAGATTAATGAAAATAAAGATCAAACATAATAAGGCACATCAGATCACTCACAAATAATATCATAGGGTCATACATGATCCAATCGAGACTGCAAAATGGTTATAAAGTTTCTCCACATAAAATCAAAGATCAATAGAAAAACACTTCAAAGCCTTTCGTACCATTTCCCTAAGAGCCAATGTAATCCCCTAATTACAATCAATCAAAGTCTCAAAATATGCAAAAGTACCCAAAACCAATTTATAAATTCCAGTGGATTAAAGCAATAATCTTGTTGACTAAAGTCCATTTGACTACAAAAGTATTCATACAAATGTCTCATACATAACTATCTATTTAAAATAAAATCTCTTGCATATAAACTTTTTATATAAGTATTTAACTAAAATCTCCATGCATATCAAAACACCATGTATTTAATAATAAAATAATATTATTAATTTTTCAAATATAAATATAAATGAAAACCTTAAAATTAAAACCCGTATGAAAAAATCAATTATTTAAAATAATGTTATTAATTTTTCAAATATAAATATAAATGAAAACCTTAAAATTAAAACCCGTATGAAAAAATCAATTATTTATTTATTAATTAATTTGTTTTTTGAAATAAATAAATAAATAAATAAATAAATAAATATATATATATATAAAATTAATAAATAATGATAATAATAGTAATTAAATTTTTTATAGAAACTTTCAAATTACATATACATATACATATAATTTTCTTCTCTTATTAATAATATAATTGATTTTCAAGAATCTAGTGTTTTTACTATTAAATTTCAATTGGGTTTTCACATTCAATTGTTTGATGATTTCAATTTCTATTGTCCTCTCGAATACTGTGTTTAATAATTCAATCAAACCCTTATTAGATTTAAATTTTATATTTTTCTAAATCAATTATTTGTAGGTTTTTCACATTAAACAACCTAGGATTTTAACCAAAACCTAATTTTCTTTGGAATTTAAATACAAGGTTTTCTAGAATTATATAAAATATTATGCTTATATACAAAAATTGATACACGTATGCTCACATGCATATTAAAATATAAGAATTTCTTCTCACACAACAAAAACCCAAAAAGATTTTCAAACCCAAAACCTCCAACAATAAAACCATAAAACCTTCAATTCAAAGCCTACAACAATCTGGTAAACATGAAGAAAAAATATTTTTGGAAAGAATATTTACAAAGAAAAAATACAAACCCTACCTCAAATTCAATAGATCTATGATGATACCAATCCAAACTTCAAGCTCCCGAAAATCAAAGTTTTTCAAAAATTTCTTCAACTCTAAATTGTAAGCAAAACCTGCGATCTCAAAATCTATGTATCGAATAATGGCCAAAATCCTTCTAATAAAGAAAACTAAGCAACCTATGGTTTTAAAACATGCAACACCAAAAACAAGGTAAATTCCCCTCTTAAAAATATAAAAGAATCACTTAACTTGAAAACACTAAAATCAGAACTTGACATGCAACACCCAAACAAAAATTAGAACTCAACATGAAAATCACTTAACTCCATTTGCATTCAATTATTAATTTTCGCTTTTTGTATATTTAATTAATTGTAATTATAATTATATGCACTTTTCCAGTTAACAATTTCTAACTCAATATTGACTCAAATTTCTAATTCAATTTTATAAAACTGAATATGCAACTTAAATTGCATATTAATATTTAATTAATCAATTAATATTTAATTAATCAATTAGTATTTTAGCACTTTAATAATTATGCAATTGATAATTAAATATTAAATAATCAATTATACCTAAAATCTCATTTTTAAATTTAATAATTAATTAACTCCTTTTATTCCAAACTAGACTTTTAATTAAGTCTTTTAATTAAATAAAGATATTTAATCAACCCTTAATAATTAAATATCCTTATACTTAATATTTCAATATTTTCAAGATATAATTATTCTAATATAATAATCAATCTTAATTTATTTATTTTCACTAAATAAATCACACAACAAAACTCAAATGACTGCAACACCTGGAAATCAACTAACTCAAAATGACCATCATGCTCAAAGGAAGGGTTCATGAATTCACATCACCTTGAAAAATTCAGATAGGTAGTCAATAAGATACTTGTGCCCTATTTTAGGACAAATGATGGCTTAGGTTGGGATTGGACCTGTCTTTTATCTCCCCTCTCTTACCATTAAGATATTGCAATAGGGCACGCTCATCCTGACAATTCAGGGAAGTTGATGTCTTGTACTTGAAATCCTGCATAAAAGATGAGCATGTACATACATGTATAAATATATAATAGACAATGGAGGGGATCGATTGATTGTGTGGATCTCGTAAGCAAGTAACTACGATTTTGTCTTCAACCACATCAGACACATAAAAAAGAAATATAAAACATACACATAATCCATACACATGCATGTATGGGGTTAGTAAATCCATAATATAAATGACATCATAACATATAGAAAATCAGACTATAGGAGGGGCATTACATGACATCCCTATCTCAGTTTATGTCAAAAGTTGCAATGTTTCTCAATTAAAATGAGCAACATTGGCTATCTTTAAATCCATTCATCATGGGATCGATTCGTCTACTCCATTAGCTTTGGTTGGCCGAGTAAATGCTAGTGACAACCCTATCTCACTTATGGAGTCCCTCAAACATTCACGAGCACACTAGACCACAGTGTCCCTAAGGGTCATTAAGCAACATTGGGAAATGATGCTTCTTGGGGCATATCTCAAAGCTCGTACCGGGTATCGATGAATCGTCAAGTGCTACATGACCATTTTATGGAGGTCTATAATTACTCATCTCAATTTTGGGAGATTCCCCTTCATTTTAATTTGACATCCCTATCTCAGTTTATGTCAAAAGTTGTAATGTTGCTTAATTGAAATGAGAAACATTGACTCTCTTTCAATCTGTTCACTATGGGATTGATTCATCTGCTCCATTAGCTCTAGTTGGTCAGGTAAACACTAGTGACAACCCTGTCTCACCCATAGAGTCCCTCAAACATTCGTGAGCACACCGGACCAGAGTGTTCCTAAGGGTCACTAAGCAACATTGGGTAGTGATCTTTCTTTGGGTATATCTTAGAGCTCATGTGAGGTATCGGTGAATTATTAGGTGCTAAAATATCATGTTATGGAGGCCTAAAATTACCTATCTTAGTTTTGGGAGATTCCTCTTTGTTTTAATTTGACATCCCTATCTCAGTTTATGTCAAAACTTGCAATGCTGCTTAATTGAAATGAGAAACATTGGCTATGTTTCAATCCGTTCACCATGGGATTGATTCATCTACTCCATTAGCTCTATTTGGATGGTTAAAATGCTAGTGACAACCCTATCTCACCCATAGAGTCCCTCAAATGTTTGCGAGCACACCAGACCAAAGTGTCCCTAAGGGTCACAAAGAAACATTGGGCAACGATCTTTCTTGAGGAATATGTCAGATCTCATACGAGGTATCGATGAATCGTTAAGTGTTACAGGATCATGTTATGGTGGCCCACAATTACCCATCCCATTTTGAGAGATCCCCCTTCATTGGAATTTGACATCCCTATCTCGTTTTATGTCAAAAGTTGTAATGTTGCTCAATTTAAATGACCAATATTGACTATCTTTCAATCTATTCACCATGGGATCGAATCATCTATGCCATTAGCTTTGGTTGGCTGGGTAAATGCTAGTGACAACCCCATATTTCCCATGGAATCCCTCAAACATTTGTGAGCACACCAGACCTAAGTGTCCCTAAGGGTCACTAACCAACATTGGTAAAATCGAGTATTTCACACTTTTCACCAACTTGTTCCAAAAAAAAATCCACAAGAAATAGAAACCACATAAACCACCCATTAATATGCATCTTCCTATGACCCTTATTTGTTGAATTAGGACAATTTAACATAATAGACAAAATCATTACATATTTTGGCTTTTCATGCCTTATTACATCAAATTAAGTCACATATGACCTTGATTACATTATCCATGCCACAATGACTTTGATAAACATGTTTCAATTCTATTATGTTAAATAATAAATGTAAACATGTTTGATTAATTGCAAAAAATTAAGTTTTGAAGTACAATGATATGCACACAATGAACAAATGGGATCAAATATCAAGCTTCATATATATCAAAATAAATAATAATCGTGTACAAATAAAAAAATGGCATAGATGCCAAATCAATAATAGTTAGAAAAATTTGGCATGTGCCATGTAAAGGTCGATATATTAAATACAAATGTCGAATATATACAAAAAATGGTCATTCAATGACCACAAATAGATCTATATATCTCTATCAATATCTATTATTGTGTTGGATCATCAAAATTGAGCCTCTTCGAAGAAGTACGTGGCTCGCTGGGTGTCTGCACAAGAACAATTCAAATGCTAAATCAAATATCTTATCTCCAAATACTATCAAAATAACTAAATACTAAAGTGTAATTTGTTGACAATTGAATTGTTGATTACCTAATCTCTTTCTTCTGCACTTGGGCTATGTAGTAATGCTAATGGGCTCCTTTGTGGGTGAGGACTCGTAACAAAATGGAATGGTAAAGGGTCTGTAGGAAGTCACGAAGGGAGATGTAATAGGTAAAAGACAATTAACACAAGTTAATAACCCAAATTTGATGACAAACACTACAAAAGTAAAAATGTATGTACTCATATCTAAATCCATATGTTTTACATACAAACACACACACACACACACACACACACACACATATATATCTGTATGTGTGTGTGTCTATATATATATATATATATATATATATATATATATATATATATATATATATATATATATATATATATATATATATATATATATATATATATATAATACATACGAGAGCCTCAAATAGCTCTCATGTACTCTTAGGAGGGATCTTCGTTGATGAGGCCATTGTGACAATTTCATGTATGAAAATAATAACATATATCATAATCATAGAGTAAGGATTTCTAAGAGATTTTGAACAAACAAGAATGCAATCGAAAGTGAATATAAAAATGTTACCTCTTCCCACTCCTGAACATCAACAACATCCTGTGCATTTATTAATTTTGTAAAACTCAATTTGTTTTTGTATATAGAACAAATAAGACATGTACATTGATCATTATACATGTACATGTTTACTCATAATACATTTCAAAAAATAAACTTAAATTGTACTAAATTACCTTTTGTACTTTGGGTATCTTCGAGGATTTCTTTTTTCATCCCAGTGTCTTGAAGCCATGTGGGGTAACCTAGCAAAAAGAAAATTAACATAAGAGAAATGAATATGATAATATATAGGTTCAATTAAAATTATAAACAAGAGGTGTGAAAAATATGATACCGCAAAGCTCTCTAGACCAAAGTCAATCACAGAAAGTGTCACATCATCAACTTTGGATATATGAACCCCTGACAAGCCCTATAAAACATCAAATAAATATACATATTAAGAAAAGATATATTGACACCAAGAAATTATTCTATTTTTATGAATATTTAAAAATTATACCTCAGGTGTCGAAGCTACCCGTGCATGTCCAGTCAAACGAGCACTTTGTGGTGTGCTTTGTGTATCACCCGTTGCACCCTACAATGCATATTATTCATATGCCAATTTAATTTGTTCTCTAAATAAAAATTTATTTACTTTTATAAGATTTAGGTGATTAAAATTAATAACATGTCAAAACACAAATAAACATACTTGTGCCCGTCTCATAGAAAATACCATCATCAATATGTCATTTGTGAGGCTCACATCCTCAACAACAAATGCCTAGCATCTACTCCCATAATGTGTACACAAATGGGATGCTGCACCCTCCTCATTCACGTCGGTATCTACCCTGAAACATATACAATGATAGCTGGGGCACATATGGTCAATGGGATGGGTTGAGCCAAATGGAGCATCTGATAATGATGGAGGTGGTGCAAGTGCTGATCCACCCTCTGCATTGACTAACTGTGTGCCAGGATCAATAATGACATCAATCAATGATGTATCTTCCTGAAGGGTCTATAAATACATAGACTCCTTCACTACTACCATGATTGCAACATGAACTATGGGTTTTTTAATCTAGACACCTCCTATATTGTGGCTCTACCATCCGATGGGCCCCAACTCTATCCTGCACAGATCCTTTCCCTCTACCTTGGAACTATCAGATGTCAAAGTAATTGAATAGGGTGAATTAGTGTTCACCCTAAAATGCATGGGGGAAATATGAGATCCACTTCTAAATCCAAATTCCCAAAGGAGAGATCCAAATTGATCAACCAAAAGGTTAATGCACAACTGAATCAATCTTTGGAGAATATGAAAAGGGAAGAAACCTTATATTTCCCTATAATGGATTAGTGCTTGAAATCTAAAATAATTGAAAGGTAAATACTAACCTCAAAGTAGGGCAAATCTGGAAAATGCCAATTTCTAATGTTTGTGTGTAGTTTCGGGTAAATCTGCAACTTGTTTCAGACTGGAAATGTCGAGACGGAGAAAACCCATAAATCTTTTATCTTTATGACAACAGGTAATCTTTGACCCTCATAAAAGGTCAAAGGCTACATTCTTATTCTAAAGGTTGACTTTGACTTTGTTCATAGATCTTGGAAGTTTTTCGAAAAGGGTATCCAAATCCAATCTCAGATCCGAAGTTCCGCACCTATACCTGCAAGAAAAAGAGGGTTTTTGTTGTTTGTTTGAGGGGTTTGCCTTGATCAAACCCTGGTTTGGAATCAACCTTAATATTTAAATTGAAATGAGAATGCTAGCAAGTAGTAGAAGTAGATCTAACAATGAAGCTATGCTATTTGATAGATATGCAAATATATTTTGAATGTAAACAATATATTGATATGAAAGCTTGAACCCAATAATGGAAAATGTAAATCAAAACCATGAAAGTAAATACAAAACCTCCATGCTTGTATGCTTGGAATCCACCTTGATAGAAGAATGAATGGATTTAGAAGATGAACAAAGGATCTTGAAGGAAGATCACACCATCATGATGGCTAGCTCTAGGGTTTGAATGAAGAATCTTGCATGCTTGAACCAAATCCCTTCAAAGGCTTGAATGCTTGAATCCTTGATCTTCAATGGAGAAATTGAATGGAGAAGAGGACTTGAAAGATTCCTTGAAAATGCTTGACAAAATCCTTGCTTGACCTTTCTTGAGAACTTGATTACTTGATGGCAAAAGGATATGTCTTGATCATGAAAGTGGATGGAGAAAATGAGAGAGGAAGGCCTCCTTTTATAGTGATCTAGGGCACAAACCTCTAGAGAAGGCCAACATTGGGGAATTAAATCAAAATTAACCTTAACCCCTAGAAATGGACCCATATTAAATGCAATTTAAGGATTTACCAATCTGAAACCAAAAATAGCCGACCCGGAGGTGGGAAAACAAATATCTCTGAAACCCAACACCCGAAAATCATGGGAACTTGAAATTTGAACCCTGGGTCAAAGATGAGGTCGACTCTGACCTAGGTCAGAGTCGAGGTCAACCCTGACCTAGGTTAGAGTTGAGGTTGACTTTGACCCTCAAGGTTGACTTTTACCTTGAGGTCAAAAACCTTAGGACCTCAGTCCATCATGCCAGGAAATGAAGAAACATACTGAAAACAAGGACAGATAGAAGCAGAATGGGGAGGAAAAGCCAGATCCAAGCAAATGGCTGATTTAAGGTGCCTTACATGACCCAAACCCCTCACTCAGAGGGCTAAACGCTCTTAACATGGAAGTGCTTCCATTTTAAGATGATATATTAAGCCCCCACTTTAGCAAGAGTATGGATTCAATGCAAACTCTTGGTAAAGGAGAATGAAGAAGAGATCCCAGTGAATTTGAAATGAGATAGGATAACACTTAGTTAGGGACACAAGCCCCCAAGCTAAGGATTCTAACTCAACATACATGCACGAGGGTGCGGAAACAAAAAGGAGAAAGACACAAAAGAAGGGTTAGTACTAAAACAAACCCAAATCAATTAGCACAAGAAACCTTGCTAAGAAACATTTCTCATAGTAATATCATATTTGGAAAGCTATCATAAAAGCATAAATGATTACATAAGAAATACAAGAGAAACACTATAAATAACATAGCTTCATGATGCAGTCCTACTAGCATGAAAGAGAAAAGAGAGAAAGGGAAAAGAGTGATTACCTCACATAGTAAGATGCCCACCTTACCATGAATCACCCTGGAGGGAGAGCCTAATAGATTCACCCATAAACTATGCTTACAATTTTAATGCATCTTCTGACGGCTTTTGGAATACCCATAGATCCACCTTCTTGTATCACTATGAATATAAAAATGCGTGTCTCCTTAGGATTTATCAACTTATGTACATTACCTTTGGAAGATTTAACATATAAATGCGTGTCTTTTTAGGATTTAGCAACTTATGTGCGTTACCTTCCAAGATTTAGCATATTTTAAATTGGAAATGCATGTCCCTTTAGGATTTAGCAACTTATGTGTGTTACCTTCCAAGATTTAGCATATGGAAATTTTTTGAAAAATGCGTGTCTCCTCAGGATTTTGCAACTTATGTGTGTTACCTTCAGAAGATTTAGCATATAGATGCATGTTTTTTCAAGATTTAGCAACTTATGTGTGTTACCTTCCAAGATTTAGCATGTAAAAATAAAAAACTATAGTACAAGGGAGACCCTATATATTCCCACCTCCTTAGTATGGCAAAAACATACTATTTTGACATGTTAAGGAAAGAAAAGAACAAGGATAAAACCTTCTTCAACATCACGACAATATCCACAAACAACACCCAGTCCAAGCCAAGAAGGTCATAGCTCCTATGAGGCCATGGAAGGGATGAATGCAAAGAGATATCATGCAAGAAGTGAAAAAAAGTAACCCTTATGAGGGATAGCACACTGTTCATTTTTCAAGGTGAGAGATATATCAACCATGGAAATCCAATGTCAAACAACAAAAGAGGTTATTATCAAGGACATATATCCTCAATGCAAACCAAAATTTTCATGTATGATTGGATATCACATAATAGATAGATATTGCTTAACCAAGGAAAGAGATGAATCCCGGAAAGACAGAAAAGAAGGAGATGACATCCTTGCCCCCCAAATATAGGAACAAAGATGGAAGAGGATACCTACTTCTCAATGCAAGGAGATATCCTGTTTACAACAATGTACACCATATTCTTAGCGAGGGATATTGACACCTTCATCCAAGAGTATAGATAATCGTGAAAAGGATATGTCAGTCATGGAAAAGGATCCTCAAAGAAAGAGATCTTATCAACAAGAACCCCACCAAAGAGGAGTGCTTTAGATAAAATTTCATCTTTCAACAGCAGGAACAAAGATTCAATCATCAAGCCCCCTACGAAAAGGAAGAGGAATCTTTGGAATGAGGGAAACAACTCTAACACCAAAGTAAGGGTGAGAGTTTATAAAGAACATAATTTGCAAAATAGAGAAGAGGTGATGACTTAGGACAACAACTTCTCATATAAGAAGTTTATCCATAGTCAAAACATTTGTCAATATGTTGAAATAATGCTGCAATATAAACAAATACCACTAAGCTAAAGAAAGCAATTCCCTAGACAAAGAGAAAGAAGGAGGTACCTTTCCCCACAAGGATAGAGACAAAGGATACCTTCACAAAATTAATGTCTTAGAAAAGTAATCTTGAAAAATAGATTCTATGGATGATTATAAACATAATGCAAAAACCATAGAAAAATAGGAGAGAAAGAATACCAATTAAGCCCCAATAAAAAGACCTAATGGATCCTAGGAGTCTGAATGAAGATACACCACTTGCCCCCTAGTCATGAGACAAGAGGGGAAGAACATATACATTATATCAAAAGGAGGGGAATCCCCTATATCAAAATTATAAAGGAATTGTAAAACTGCACGAGAGTGAGATATAATTCCTAAAGTAGCTCTTTCTCTAACATATAGCTTGAAATGTTTACAATCAGCAAGTAAATGTGTGTTACTATAATGAAAAGGACATTTATATTTGTATAAAGCATCTATCGACATAGGTCTAAAGATTTCTTTCTTGGAATTCATTAGCTCAACATATACCTTCTTAGCCACTTCTTGACGAGTATTAGGGTTATCTAAGATAGGTGTAGGGAGAAGAATGTGAAGAGGAGGACAATGATCAACACCACCTATCTTAACTTGAGATTTTGAGGAACCAACACCGTACATATCTGGTTTAGGGGGTATATGAACTGGAAACCTAATACCATGCTCATTAACTCCAAGCCCTAAACCTCTATAACCTTGTTTAGTCACCATATTATATGTGGTAGTGTACATATTATGTAAAGATTCTACAGGAGGTGATTGTTTATCATGTTCATGAGTAAAAGTTGTATAAGGTGCGATAATAGGTTTTGAAGAAGTTTCTTTACCCTTTCCTTTAATATCATCATGAATTGGAGGAGAAGGTAAATCAAAGAAATCTTGCACATCTGCATCTTGAACTATAGCTTGAATCCCATCATAAGTACGGGAAGAGCGAGGATGAACATACAGAGAATTAGGTATCGGATTAGGATTAGGAATATTAGGATTAGGATTGATAAGATTAGGATTAATATTGATAGGATTAGGATTAAGATTGATAGGATGAGGATTAGGAAAATTAGGAGATGGTGTATCATCTACCAAATTCTTCACATGATCCAAAAGATTAATAAGGTTACCACATAAATATTTAATGAAGGTTTTGAACGTAGGCAGACTAGTGTTAGTCAACTTCACAAAAGCATAAGCAAGAGAAAAGTGAAGGGTCATCAACATAATGAATTGAATGATACTCTCATAAACATCATAGGTATTATAAAGAGATGCTAAAAGAAGGGTAATAAGGAACATGACCACACACCAAATCTTCTTACCAATCTCCATAAGAAATGTTTTTGGATTTTATTGAATATATAGATTTTTTTTTTTGTATTTTTGAATTGTAAAATGCAAGAGCATAAACTAGATCTAATCCTAAGGGTAATCTAACACCAAAAAAGAAAGAGAGTAAGTATGTCAGGTTCACCAAAATGAATAGGGTGAATTAGTTTTCACCCTAAAATGTGTGGGGGAAATATGAGATCCACTTCTAAATCCAAATCCTCAAAGGAGAGATCCAAATTGATCAACCAAAAGGTTAATTCACAATTGAATCAATCTATGGAGAATATGAAAAGGGAAGAAAACCTTATATTTCCCTATAATGGATTAGTGCTTGAAATCTGAAATAATTGAAAGGTAAATACTAACCTCAAAGTAGGGAAAATATGGAAAATGCCAATTTTTGATGTCGAGGTCGACTTTGACCCTCAAGGTCAAATTTGAACTTGAGGTCAAAAACCTTAGGACCTCAGTCCATAATATCAGGAAATGTAGAAACATACTGAAAATGGGGACAGATAGAAGTAGAATGGGGAGGACAAGCCAGATCTGAGCAAAGGGATGATTCAAGGTGCCTAACATGACCCAAACCACTCACTCAAAGGGCTAAACACTCTTAACATGGAAGTGCCTCCATTTTAAGATGATATAGTAATATGGCTTCTCGCAAAGGATAAATTCACAATATAGCTTTCTCAAAAAATATGAAGGCACCTCCCAATTATTACAGGGTGCTTGGTCAAAGACTATACACTACCTATCCCAAAATGTAACTCTCATCCTATTATGAACACACCAATGTATGGGAAAATAATTCATAGTTACTTCTAGCTGGGAGTTACTACTAATAGTATAAGTGAAAAGAGAACACATGTCTTTTTTAAGTATCCTTTTTTTTCAATTGATCATATGACAACCCATCGACATAAAATGCACAAAATCTATCCCTCCATGAGCCCCATAGTGTAACTTCCTTAGACAACTCATTCACGCTATTGGCCATTCTTTCTAAGAAAGTGGCAAGGGATGAGTGGTGCTCAAAACTAGAGGACCTCAACCTATTAACCAATATGGATATTTTCACACTATTTTATTGAAGATGATTGATAAGGTCCTCTTGTGTGGCATCAATGTGGCCTATTGGAGGACATGGGGGTTTGGATTCAAGTTTGGCGGTGGGTTTGGGTTTGGTGGTAGATTTGGGTTTTACTGAGAGTTTTCTTGTTGTGGGGCTACATTTTGAGGGTTCTCTTATTTCTCATTTCCAACATTCTCAAGATTTTTAGGTGTTTGAAGAGGTATTTTCTATCTCTTTCATGGTCGAGGATTGTTTTTCGAATCTAACATCAAAATAATTAAAAAAATTAAATCAATTCAACAAACCCTACTCAATCAAAATTGAAACAAAAAAAAAACATATATTAATAAAAATTTATACATTGTCATAGCGAAAATGGCCTTCTTCTCTGCAAATTCAAAGCGAATTTTGTTTACGATGGAAAGTCTTGATCAACAATGGAAGTTCTTTAGATCTACTCGGTATTCCAAAGACCATCTATTTTGTAATAAAGATTTTTATGAAATCCCTTAGTGATCTTATTCTAAGGAGCAACCTTGGATCGATGTTGTCTCGAAAAAATAGAAAAGGGCTAAGCCTCCCTCATTCCCAACGAACTATCATTCTGTTTCAAGGAAATCTAATAATATCTTTGTTCTTCCATTAAAGAATAGGTTTTCACACTTAAACCTTCCTAATCAAAATCTTAAACTAGTCAATAGCTCTTTGAAGCCTACCTTATACTCTCCCCACACCGTAGGGTTAAGATTATTGAATCACCCTTGAAAGACCGATAGACATAAACTAACCCTAAAATGGACAAGCTCTCTTCTAAATTCATCCCCTACTCTCCTCCCCACCGCAGACTGCAACCCTCATCACCCCTTTTGATTGAAGTGGACAACGGTGTTATAGAGTGTACCCAGGATTTAATGAAAATGAAAGGTTTATTTTTGAGATTGAACGACTATGGCCTACCATCAAGTAAAATAGCAGACTGGCTCCAGAAGTGCCTACAAAATCATGTAATTATATCTTTTCTCACTGATGAGTTTATTTTTGCACATTTCTACAATGTAGAAACAAAGAAAAAATTCCTGGAAAATAGATGCCCTAAATTGTCAGGTTTCAATTTTACAGTGTTAGACTGACGCCCATCCTTTAATCCTAATAATTTGAATGGAATCATAGTATCCAAAGCTATAAAGCTTAACAATATGCCTTTGGAATACACTAATAAAATTATTCTTAAGAAAATTGGGAACAGGTTAGGATCCTTTGTTAGATCCATTAAAACCAAATTTCCCTAATCAGAAGAAATAATAATTGTGGATATAGATATCTCAGTAAAAATATTACCCCCTATTATTATTAAGAGTGGCTCTGAGAATTTTAATTTAAACCGTATTATTCTGACAGATTTAGTTAAGGATTTCAAACATGCTCTAGAAAACAAAACTCTGACCCAACCAAAGATAGATCCTCCAAACGATGTTGTTATTCAACTTAATAAGGTAGGCGAAGGCTTTTCAATAAATTATCCTATAAATCTTCCCACATAGAACATAGAAAGCATAGAGGAAATATGGATGATAGATATTGATAGTATTAGAACTGACCCCTCAGCCTCTCCAGAGCTTCTAAAGAAGCAACAAGCAACAATGAATAAAGTCCCTTCCCAACCAAGGAAGTTAATCAAATTGAATGATGTTTCCAGGGATAATGTGGAGGATCCAATCTTAAAAGATATCAGTGTAGAAGAATATTAAAAGTCTCTAATCCAAGTAATACAACAAGCAAAGGCTATGAGAATAGTATAACAAGAATTGAGCAATATAGAAGAAGGTGCTATGGAGAAGGAATATTTTTATGAAATCTTAGATTCAATGGAGGTAAGATCAAGGAATTCTTAGGAAGAAGATAGGAAGTTAAATAAAACTATATCCAAATATCAAGAACAATCGAATATCTTAGATTCAGAAAAAAGAGATAAGGGAGATCAGGTTAAGCTTAATATGGAAAACCTTCTAGCTCCAACAGAGATGAAACGACAAAGGATATAATGGATTTTCTAGGGCTAAACCCCAATCTGGAGGATGTTTCAGTAGAGGAGAAAGGTTTAAGTCAAGATATTCTCCCCAAGATTCTGGAAGCTTTAGAACAAAAAGAAGAGGTGGGGAATATATCACCCTTGAGGTCTAATGAGCCTAATTCAATGTAGTCCTTGGAATTAAAACTATGAGTTCAAGGAAGAGACTCCCAGATTGTGCTCTCATCCTAAAACCCAGAGGAAGAAAATCCCTCAAGGAAATAAGAGAAAAGGTCAGTCACACTTCAGGACAAACTAAGATTACTGAACTTCTGGATGCAGGGAAGGGGAAGATCCTTCCCTATCAACAATGAAAATAATTACATGGAATGTTAGGGGCCTTAATGCCCCTAACAAAAAATGCTTGATTAAAAGGCATTTATCTCTTTTTGAGTCAGAAATTATCATGTTGCAAGAAAAAAAACTAGACAAGGATGGTTATAAACTGTTAAATAGGAAAATAGGTAGTTGGAAAGTCTGTGGTTCCCCTCGATAGGAGCATCGGGGGGAATAGGCATAATTTGGAACCCCTGGAAGTGTAGTTATTCACCTCTAGAAATGAGAACAAATTGGATGATTGGTAGGGTTAGAAGTATAAGAAGTAAATTTAATTTCATATTAATCAACATATATGGCCCCAAATTCCTTCATGAGAAAAGAGAGTTGTGGCAAGAAGACACTGATTTCACACTAACCCATCCAAATGAATTAATTATTATGGGGGGAGATTTCAATGCTATCCTCAATATAGAAGATAAGTTAGGTGGATCAAGGAGCTCATCTCAAACTATGAGAAAGTTCAATGAATGGATCGAAGCTATGGAAGTTAGAACAAGGAGTGATGACTATACCTAGTCCAATAGAAGAACTGACACCTGGATGATTAGAGAAAAATTGGATACATTCTTATTCATAGGAGATATGGATAACCTTGATTTTGATACGAAAGCAAAGATATTTCCCTTCTCAGGATTAGATCATTTCCCAGTAGAATTGGCATTAATAAAAGCATCTATCCCTAAAAAGAACCCCTTCAAATTTGAAAAAAATGTGGCTTTTAGAAGAAGATTTTCTAAGAAATATAGAAAAATGGTGGAAAGAAGCCTGTTTTAAGGGAACCAAAACATTCATTATGATTTCCAAACTAAAATTAATCAAAATAAATCTTCTTAATTGAAATTAGACCTAATTTGGAAACATATTCAAGGAAAAACTAGCAATAGAAAGCAGGATAGGAAGTTTAAACGAGGAAGTAATATTGAGAGGAATGGACCAGTCACTATATGAAGAATAAAAGCATTTAATGCTAAAACATGAACATATCTTAGCAAAGGAGGAATTTTTTTGGAAACAGAGATCAAGAGAAACATGGCTAGCAGAGGATGATAAAAACACCAAATTCTTTCACAATAGTGCTAAGTAAAGAAGATCAACGAATAGGATTTGGAAACTATGTAAAGAGAATAGGGAATGGATAGAAGATCCTAACCTTATAGGAATACAAGTAGTATATTACTTTGAGAAAATCCTTAATAACACAGAAGGTTCTAATTTGATGGCACATAATAGGTTACTGAGTTTAATCCCTAGAATTATTATAGATGACCAAAATATAATTTTAAATGCTAAATGCACTATGGAAGAAGTGGAGGCTGCTCTAAAGGACCTTCATCTAGACAAATCTCTAGGTCCAGATGACTTTCTTGCACTGTTTCATAAAAAATGTTGGTTGTTCATAGGTAGGGAAATATTAGGAGCCCTAGAAGGTATGAGAAACTCTAGGAAATTACTGAATGAAATAGATAATACCTTTCTCACTTTAATTCCTAAGAAACCAGATGTAGAAAGTTTAGATGATTTTAGACCAATAGCTCTTTGTAATACTCTATATAAACTTCTGACCAAAACCATAGCCAATAGATTAAAACCTCTCCTCCCAATAATTATATTTGAGGAACAAATAGGTTTTGTTCCTGGCATGTCAATTATAAAAGGAGTAATTACAGCCCAGGATGTCGTCCATTCTATCTAGATGAATAAAACACCTAGTATACTTATAAAACTAGACAAACAGAAAGCCTATGATAAAGTATATTGGAGATTCATGTGTAAATGTCTAGAAGCCTTTGGCTTTTCTAAAAGATGGATCAACCTAATCTTTGAATGTATTTTGGGTCCTCACATGTCAGTTCTAGTAAATGGATCTCCAATAGGTTTCTTTGGGATATCAATTCAACAAACCCTAATCAATCAAAATTGAAACACAAAATATTTTTAAAAAAAAATTCTTAATTTTTCAATGGTGTGGCATGCTTGCAAAATGATCAATATGCCAACAAAATTCAATAACAACAAGAACCTACTCGGGTTTTGGTGTTTTCTCTTCCTCGTCTCTCTTTCAAACTTGGTTTTGGCATGAAAAAAAAAATCAAAACACGGGTTTTAAAAAAAAGTTTATGACAGTCAAAATTCATACGCATTTTGAAGAACTTAAGTTTTTATTATTTTTTGTGGCTTTGAAAAGGCTCAGGTTTTCCAAGCCTAGTTTTTAAAATTTTGAATAACCCTAGCGGGTAATGAATATTTTTGGTTTTTTTTAGGAGGTGGCCACTTTTTTGCACACCAAATTGGTGCACTTACGCAACCTAGGAAAATAACTAGCCAGGCCTAGTGGAGGATACAAAAAGGGAGCCCCCTCCCCAGAAATACAGAAAGAAATAAGACTACAATAAGGGAACAAACTCCGCAGAAATACAAAAAGGACAAAAAGACCTAACACCAGATATGAAAAAAGTCAAGTTACAATTAAGATTTATTTTTAACATCTCCCTTCCTATGTGATCGTAGGGTCATATAAAAATATGATTATGTTTTCTTTGTTTTCTTTCCCATCACAGTCACCCAACCATCCTCTATTTTAGTTGCCTCATCCTGCCAACCAGTTGGGTTACAATCCAAGGACT
The DNA here is from genome assembly GCA_027943335.1 of Chamaecyparis obtusa. Taxonomy (NCBI): domain Eukaryota; kingdom Viridiplantae; phylum Streptophyta; class Pinopsida; order Cupressales; family Cupressaceae; genus Chamaecyparis; species Chamaecyparis obtusa. The sequence goes on along the minus strand of BSBK01014744.1, from coordinate 12,075 downwards.
TTCTATCATTTACATACATGTCGTTATGCTAAGAGACATCCTCTTCCTCTAGACATTTGACTTGTCTTTTCTTCTCCCTATCATCAGGCATAACAATTATCTTATTTTGTTCACAACTAGTTGTGGCCTCCTTAACACTATCTAGTAAACTTTCTTGTGCAACCAAAATCACAGTAGTAGTGTATTGAGGAGGCTTCTCCCCTATCACCGCCTGAGAAAAACTCTTCTTTTGTTCTCCCTTTTTTTCCACTATATAGTGGTGGTGGGAAGAATCCATCCACCATGTGGCCAACTTATCTTGCTTATGTTTGGAACATTTGGCAGCTAAATACCCAACCTAAAATCATCATCTACAACAAAAGGGTACCCCCTCATAATCCAAAGGTTGTACCCATATTCCTTTAGAGGTTTTGAGATTAATTTCTATAGGGAAGCCATAAAAAAAATTCATCTCCACTAGAATCCATGCATAAGTTGAATGTAGGAGGTTTGTTTATTTCTCATCAACCATTAAAAAGAATCACCAATAGCTTCCAAACAAGAGTCAAATTAGAAATGTAAGGGCAGATTCAAAAGTCTTACCCAGAGTGGAACGTGCCCACCAGACACCCTTGCTACCTCCATCATTGCATTGTCCCTTATTGAACTAGAAAGAACATTTGGGCGTCCCTGTAAGGAAAGACAATTCTCCATAAACACTAAGCCACCATCACTCTTCTTGTGATAAGCCCCAAGTTATCTACCTCTTTTCTTGATAGATTTATATCATTATTCTCAAGCAAAAATCCCTCCAACCTATTCACTGAGGATCCCCCCTTTTGAAAGACCCTGAAATCACTACACCACATTCGATCCGCAAGGAAACCACCACTATTTTATAATCTTCCATCGTTTGGCTTAATAATAGCTGTAGGATGGCCCTGAGCTGCCGCATCCAGACCATCAGGTACCAAAGACCCTTTTCCTTGCATGCCATGTCTGCACGAAAGTGACTTGTCACCAGAAATAGTCACCCCATGTGCAGGAGAAACACTAGCCTTGTGAGAAGATGGGATCGCTATTAAAAAATTATTTGGCTCAAATTGCATATTTTGAATATGCAAGGAATTTTAATTTAATTAAAATTAATATTTAAATGCAAAAATGAGTTAAAAATGAGTTAAGTGATTTTAATGTTGAGTTACATATTTTATTAAATCATGCACTTTTAAATGCATAAGTTTTTTGATAAAAATAGAGCTAAACTCAAATCGAGAGTTCAGTTGTGCAAAATTTAGTGGAGTTGACATTTGAGTTAAATATTTTATTATTTTTAATAGTTGAGTTCTAATTTTTGGGATTTTGAGTTAAGTTCTTTTAGGAGTTGAGTTTCATTCTTGTAATTGGGAGTTGCATGTTTTCAACCCTGGTTGCTAGGTTTTCTCTATTAGTCTTCTTTTGGTCATTATTCCACACACAGGTTTAGGGAGACAAGTTTTGGCTTTGGATTGGAATTGAAGAATTGTTTAAAAGCTTAGGAGTATTTTGGAATATTTGAATCTTCATTTTGGCCATTGTTGTTTCAGATATTCTTGTGAATTAAAGGTAGGGTTTGAGAACTCTTGTAAAAATTTCTTTTCAAAAGACTATCTTCTTCGTGGTTGTCTAATTGAATATGCAGTTTGGTTGTTGGAGAATGATTTTATTTTCTATTGTTGAATTATCTTTCATTGTGTTATGAAGAAATTAGAAAATTGAATGTAGAATTGTTGTGAGAAAAAATCTTGTAGAACCTAGATCTATAAACCTTGGTGTTCAATTTAGAGAAAGATGTGTTTTAAATAAACCTATTAAAACCCTAGGTTTACTATGAGGAAATTTAGAAGCTATTGGAATTGAATTTCGTTTATTTTTAATCAAAGTGGTATAACCACTTAATATTTTTTTATTTTTTTTTTATGGGTAATAGGCCGAAGCCAAGATCAACAAGAGGCTCAAGAAGACTTGAACCCAAGACCTCCCAAATGAGAGGCTCGCAACTTACCGTTGCGTTGTGGGGTGTTCCCAACCACTTAATATATTTTTATTATATATATTATTTTTATTTTTTTACATGCTGGTTCGTGAGAGCTCTCGAAGAAAAGAACCAAATTTAGAAAAATGTCGTTCATAGCTTATATCATAAGAAAGTGGAAGAGAGAGAGAGAGCATGCAAGCTCTATTAAGAAGTTTATACAATAATAGAATCCAACTAGGAGAGCATGCAAGCCCATACTGAGAATAAAGATAGACAAAAAGTCTGACTAAAGGAGCATGCAAGCTCATTTGGATGTATACAATATCAAAATAGATGGAAAGATTCATAGAGATTTCGAAGCCACCAATTGAAGAGTAGTAAAAAGTAGGAAGCCATCTGCAAGAAGTTCAACAAATCTGGAATGAGCATACCTACAAAAAACCTGCAATCGAGATACCAAAATCCAAAAACTATGGAATGCATATCTATTCTTCCATAGAAGAAGCCGAGGGAGCCAAATGTAAATTTAGGGGACCCGAACCACCAAGAATGCATTTATTGATATCAAGGGACTAATGACGGTTAGGAGATAATTGAAAATTACATGGTTTAATTTGTATAAAAAATTTGCCTTTGGAATGTATAATTCTCCTATTGAATTCAATGAAACTTTTTTGTTTTATATGTATTGATTTTTATAAATTTATATTTATTTATTTGAGAATATATATATATATATATATATATATATATATATATATATATATATATATATATATATATATATATATATATATATATATATATATTGTTAAGGGGAGGGGAGGTATGTGCCAGTGGCAACACCACTGGCAGCCATGACATTATCGTGGGCCCACCAGTGGGTGTGCCATCGACCCTACCAGTGGCTAAGGCTGCATGACTCCCAATGATTTTTTTAAAAAAGTTTTTATTATATTTTACTTAAAATATAATTTAATTAAAATTAATAATACTAATAATAATAATTTATATTATTTTTAATAAATATTAACATTTAATAATTAAGTTTATTAATGTTAATATTTATTAATTAATAATGTTAGTTAATTATTAATTTTATTTAATGTTATAATAAAAAAAATGTTAATTGTGTAATGGATTTTATTTAATTGTAAAAGGGAATATTTATATATATTGAGATATCAACTTTACAATTAGATATATATAAGTGGAAATTGTCTTGACATGCATTTATGGTCAAATTGGTCAAAGTTCAATCAAATTGGGATTTTTAATTAAGAAAAGATGTTTTCTTTTAAATGACTGGAGTTGTGATTTGATGTTTGTTGCTTAAACCTTGTTGTGTATATTTTATGGATTTGGGGGTTTAAGTTGGCTTTTAGGAAATGTGAACTAGAGGCTTGGGATATGTTTTATGTGGACGTTATGTGTATCCTTTCTATGCATTGTGATGGATGTTTTGGTCTCGATTATTTTTACCCAACCATATTTACTTAAGCTCATAATTTTTGTGAACTCGTTGAGAGTGTACTTATGATGTTTTGGTTTGAGGACCAGTATGTGTTCTAGATGCCTTTTATGGAACAAGACTTGATCATCATGATTTCATACGACTTTATATATTTTTCTCTTTGGTTTTATATTGAGAATCTTTGTAACCATTTTTGAAGTCCCAATTGGATCATGTATGGATCTGTGAATACCTCTAAGTGATCTCATTTTATTTATTAAGTTTTGATATTTATTTCATTCCATAAAAGGGTGACAACCATTATTATAATTGAGTCTGATTTACTTGGTCACCTTGTGTTCTCTACTATGATTTTTCTATGTTCTAAATGATGATATTTGTGGATTATGTTTTACTCCATCTTTGGGAGAATGATGCTATTGATGCTCTTGATTTATATTGTGCTATGGTAACCATGTGGATTGGTGATTGTTATGCCTAGTATGGGATGGAAATTTTGGATCCTTGTATAGGATGATATAGTGTTTTTATGCTCCAACACTTATCTTTGATGGCATTCATGGTTTACTGGTTTACAAGAAATCTTTTATGGTTTTGGTTTTTGCTTTCTCTTTGGTTCTTTGCTGGGAGCATTAGGGTAGGTTATGTAGGAGCATAGAGGGGAGTGGATTGAAATGGGGGTTGGAGCCCTAAGAGGCTGCCAAGGTAACTCATTGTAAGTTGACTTAATAAGTGATAACTTAATAAATTAATTTAGAGAAAACTTTGATAAGATATGTATGTGTCTTGCCCATGCCTTGAGTGCTAGTACACTCTAGGATGGGAGTGGGAGAAGATGCTTGATTGAGGTCTTGCATAGTTAGTTACCTTGTTTGTATGAGAGGTTTACTGACATTGCATAGAGTCACTAGGGGGCTGAGGTGCAAAGAGACTACTACGGTAACTCTAGAGTTGACTTATGTGATGACCCTTCCCTATATGTGTCCTAGGTTCCTATGTTGTATTTGGTACACTTGATTTGTGTCTCGATCATTTATAATTGATAACCTTATAACCATTATATCCATTTTATATGTGCACCCTTGCATAGTCTTTATTGTTTGGTTTTTCTTTGAGTGAGGCCTGGTGTTATCTCCTCAGCATAGTGGGAGTGGACTTCTTGGTTCCACATGGTTGGGTGGTAGTGATTCTATTCCCATTGAGATCTGACATTTTTGACTTTGTACTTGGATGATCCTTGATGTTGCTTCTATCTTCTTGTTCATAGCTTGGAGACTTTCTTGTTATCATCATGAGATATATATCTTGTATCCCATTTTATGTATTGGTTATTGACATTGATTCAAAATATGTATATGTATTTGTATTGTATTATGGTTATCCCTATGACATGTGTTGTGGAAGATGTATTATATTGAAGACTATGATGTATCAGTTTGTATGTACCTTTAATTATATTAATGTATTGTAATGAATATATTAGTGTAATCTACGGTTTATGTTATTTTCATTATGATTAAATAAAGGATTAGAAATACTTCAATTTGGGGTTTTAAAAAGAACCTAAGATATATCATGTAATTATGTGTTAGATTGTTGTTAGTAGTTTAGTTAACTTATATGTAACTATGTCTTGGAACTCTTAGGATAGTTAACTAAGTTTTATGAACATTAATGTAATGTCTTGCCTTATGTAATGATGTTATCTTAACTTATATTTGTAGTTGCTTCTGAATTTTTATTGGTTAATGTATGTTTATGATGCAGGAGCATTTTGGGTTCCTGAAGATCTTTCTTAGTCTTGGAGGAATTCCTTGGTAGAGGGATGTAGTACTTTGTTTTTGGAAGCTTTTTGAGTTTCTGGGTTGTGATGATCTGTGGAGATCTTTAGCATGTGCGATGAAAGGTGTTTTTTCCTTGATTTTTTTGGAAGATATGTATAAGGTTGCAGCTCTTGAGGTGTCATGGTTTGGGAGATCTTGGATGATCTATTTGAAAGTTGGAGTTGTTTTCCTTGCCACCGGAACTGTATTTTCCTACAGTTTTGGAGCTGATTGCGCATAGTGGAGATGTTGATCCTTAATGAATCAGCCTTTGAGCTCTTAGGGCCTTTAAGAGGACCTAAATTAATACCATTTCCCAAGAGAGAAAGCCCTAATTAATTATGATTAAAAAGTTATGGCCATTTTTCTCGGGTACCTATTTTCTGCCAGTTTTCACGTGAAACATGTAGTGTTTCTTCTTGTGCGGTTCCGTGTGATGAGATGGGGCCTTGCATGGTTAAGGACATGTTCTTGGATCATGTGTGGAACTAAATCCAAAGGCACATTAAGTTTTGATCATTCTTTCTTTAGTTTTGGTTTCTCTTATTGGATTGGACCTATATTGTAATTAAATGCCTGTCTGGTCGACTTGTGGCTTAGCTAGCTATATATTGAGAGTTTGGGTTGATGTAGATGTGTGAGGAGATCATTAGGAAATATGTAGGGTGTGTAGTGATATGATGGAAGAGTAGAGTAGAATAAAATTTGTGAATCTGGGATTTTGTAGCAAAACTAGTGGCTTGCGGGCTTAGGACAACAAGGGGTTTCTTGGTGGCTTGCGAGCACAAGTTTAGATCCTAGCTTGGTTGTTCCTATCAAAGGTTGTCTATTGCAGATCTGAACTAGTTTGTGGTTCCTTGGATCTTGCTAGATCTTGCTGATACTTTATAATTTCATTGTAATAGGCCGAAACCCAAAAGGCCTTATAGTCGGGCATGTTGAATGAAATTTTGTTTTGAAGCATTATCTTGTTGTATTCCGTTGTGCTTGTTGTCATCATATCTAGCAATGTAGGCTTGGACTGTCCATTATTGGATCCTCCATCCCTACCCTGCATCAAGTGGTATCAGAGCTTGAAGATCTTGAGTGTGTAAATCAGTTGAGGTTGTTTGCACCAGGACCTTGATTTGAAGATGCCTCCGAGGAGAGCATATTTGATGTGAGAGATGAAGATTTTCTTGAGTGAATAGATCACCGAATTGAGGTAGGTTGTGAAGAACAATAGTAGATCACCAAGTGTGTGGAGGCAACTGGTATCTTGCAATCAGATCATCGAACAAAGGCAGTTGTACTTTGAAGGGAACTTTATGGAGAAGTTTGGTTAGTTTTGGCCTAAATTCAATCTGCGGATTGAAGAACTGATGGAGTCTTGTTGGAAGAAAGTTGTTTGGATGATTAAGAGGATTATTTGGAGAAGAAGACACTTTGATGATAAGGAAGAGGTGAAGGATGACTCCCCTGAAGATGATAAGGTATGTGTTGGTTTTCATGAGCAGATGGATGGATCTGGCATGAGAATTGTAGAGCATCTGGTTGGGCTTAATCAGATTGTTGTTGGTGAAGAGTTACTTGTTATTGAACATCTTTGTGATGGTGGTGTTTTCGAGTTGTTGTTGTTGAATATTATGGTGCAGATCTTATTTTTTGGTTGTGGACTTGAATTTCTGGTTGACAACAATGAGTCTTGTGATGAGTTGCAGATATATGATGCTGATGATGAGAGATTTCATATTGATGTGGATCTGACTTTGGATCTACTTGTTGGGGAGTTGGATGCTATTGTTGCTGATATTGGTTGTGGTGATCAATGGTATGCTGATTGGATTGATGAGATTCATATGATCCTGATGTTTGAATGGATGAAGCATAGATAGTTGATTTTCCAATTTTTTCTCTTGTCCTTGATGGATTGGAAGCCTTTGGTGAAAATGAAGTTGATTGCAGATAATTATTTTGAGATTAAAGTATGGGACATACTTTCTATTTACCTAGGTAGTCTGATGCAGTAGAATTTTGGGTTCCTGAAGATCTTTCTTAGTCTTGGAGGAATTCCCTGGTAGAGGGATGCAGTACTTTGTTTTTGGAAGCTTTTTGAGTTTCTGGGTTGTGATGATCTGTGGAGATCTTTAGCATGTGAGATGAAAGGTGTTTGTTCCTTGATGTTTTTGGAAGATATGTATAAGGTTGCAAATCTTGAGGTGGCATGGTTTGGGAGATCTTGGATGATCTATTTGAAAGTTGGAGTTGTTTTCCTTGCCGTCGGAACTGTATTTTACTGCAGTTTTGGAGTTGATTGCGCATAGTGGTGATGTTGATCTTTGATGAATCATAATTTTCTCTCTTAGATCCTTTAAGAGGACCTAAAGTACTAATATTTCCCAAGAGCGCAAGCCCTAATTCATTATGAGTAAAAAGTTATCACTATTTTTTTTGGGTACCTATTTTCTCCTAATTTTCACGCGAAACATGGAGTGTTTCTTCTTGTGTCATTCTGTGTGATGAGATGGGGCCTTGCATGGTTAAGGACATGTTCTTGGGTCATGTGTGGACCTAAATCCAAAGGCACATTACATTTTGATCATTCTTTCTTTAGTTTTGGTTTCTCTTATTGGACTGGACCTATATTGTAATTAAATGCCTGTCTGGCTGACTTGTGGCTTAGCTGGCTATATATTGAGAGTTTGAGTTGATGTAGAGGTATGAGGAGATCATTAGGAAAGATTTAGGGTGTCTAGTGATATGATGGAAGAGTAGAGTAGAAGCAGATTTTTGAATCTGGGACTTTGTAGAAGAACTAGTGGCCTGCGGGCTTCGGACAACAAGGGGTTGCTTGGTGGCTTGCGAGTACAAGTTTAGATCCTAGCTTGGTTGTTCCTATCAGAGGCTACCTATTGTAGATCTGAACTAGTTTGTGGTTCCTTGGATCTTGCTAGATCTTGCTGATACATTGTAATTTCATTGTAATAGGCTGAAACCCAGAAGGCCTTACAACTGGGCATGTTGAATGAAGTTCTATTTTGAAGCATTATCTTTTTGTATTCCGCTATGCTTGTTTTCATCATATCTAGCAGTGTAGGCTTGGACTGTCCATTATTGCATCCCCCATCCCTACCCTGCGTTAGTTTAACATTTAAGATAATTTTTTATTCCATTAACATAATGCAAAGTTAGGTTAATTTATCATGGGTTGTCAGGTAGGGCATTGCATCTCATTCGACCAATACTATTAATCAACCTTCTCCCTCCTAGTGCATTGACTATGATGAGAAAGTTACTAAAGTCAACCATGTTGTTAACCAAGTTGAGCATGTTAAAACTAAACCTCAAACTCCTCCTCTGTCTTGGATTACCTTTGATCCTCCTAAGACAATTAAAGCACCTGATGGTCCTCTCTATATTGTTTCTAGGGTTATGAAATTCCTTCCCATGGTACCCTTTTTTATCCCACTTGCATGGTGAATGTGATAACTAAAGATAATATTTTTAGTAAAAAATTGTAAAAGGACTTTTATGGTAAGTATTATGTCTTGATTCAAACTTGCAATGGTTTCCTTTATCCATCACATGGTTCAATTTTATTTCTTATAAAATTTAACAGTAAAACTTTAGACACTACTTTCATTGTCATTCCCACTTTTGATCAATTTCAAGTTAAACTTGGTCTTCCTTGGCCTACCTTCCTGAAATTTGTGTCTTCTCCTATTCATAAATGTGTTAAATTTCCCCATAATTGAGAGATCATGACTGTTAACCATAGTATTTATCAGCCTTCTATACCTCAAGACTTAGTTGACCTTGATTTATTTTGGCCTTCCATGCTCCAACCCACTCAAACATGTCTTGACTATCTCTTTGGATCATACCAAGCTTACAAGATTCTAACGATTTGTGAAATTAGCAAACCTAAAGATGATCTTGGATGTGGAATTCCTCCTACACCACCTATGCCTCCTTTACATACTTATTTTCCACATCCTATTTCTTATACACATCCTTTTCCTATAATCTCTCAGCCTAGTGTGGTTCCTTTAGTTCTTCCTCCTAAAGAAGAAAATGAATCGATGTTGATGGATCCTATCTCAAACCAAATTTCTAGCAGGACCACACATAACTATCATGTTCATGATCTTCATTGCAAACATCATGCTAGAGCCTACCAACGTGCTTCTCAAAACATTTCTTCCCCTCATACACCTCTTCATATTTTGCTTCCCTTTGACCAACCCATTCTTGTTCCTGTGGATGAAGTGAATTTAAATCAACTAAAAATGAACAAACATGGCAATACTATTCGTATCTTAGATTCTATTACAATTAATCTTGATGATGATGTTTATGATACTAAAAATGATATTCATGCCAGTGATTCTGATGACATGTATGATATTTTTGATATTGATCATGATTTACCATCTATTCTTTGACAATAGTTATCTATCACTCCTAGTAACAAACATAGTGGCCTATCTTCATTGCATGGTCTTTGTTTGGAATTGGATATTGTTCCATATGTCATGCTTGATTTTTCTCCTCTTGTAAGTTTCCCACATTCCCTAAATACTATCAAATGAAATAGGGGGCAGACGATACACTTGACTAGCTCCTCTTGTGCAGTGGATTCTGTGTGTTTCCTTTTCATAATGTGCTTCCCCCTTGATGTTATACTTGCTATATGTTTTGTTCAGATTTCTTTAAATGAACCTTGTTTCTCCATTAGCGTAAGGTGATAAAGGAATCACCATCTTGTAAATATTTTTCTATTTGTATCTCTCTTATTCTATATTTCATTACATGTTATGTTGTATTTGTTCCATTATTTATAAATGTGCCTTTTCGTTGTCTGATTAGGATGATGCAAAACTATAGAAAATTATTATTTTTGATCTCCATGATGCTGGTCTAAAAAGACTCTTCTTCATAACTCTTACGTGCTTTTCTTCTGTTGTGTTGTAGTTCTAGTTCCTTTGGGGGATGATGAAATTTTATTTTGACATAATATTTCACATATTATCATATGACCATACTGACCCCAAAGTTGGTAGATCCATTTTGTGCTCTCTTTTTTCATGTGTTTATTTCCCTTGATTTTTCCTTTCTTGGGGGAATTTCATAGTGGAAACATTATTTATGGATGCATGTACACTTCATTAAAAAAAATATCCCATTGAGGCACTTGCAATTTTTTTAACGTGGGGGCATACACTCCGCTCAAATTTTTCACAAACATACTACTTAAAAATTGCTTTGCATTTGGACCCCTTATGGATACACTTTCCTTAAAGACAAATCCTCCTTTTCTTTTTTATCCCTAAGGAAGCTTACCTTCCCTTAGGATAGATCACTCTTTTGGATCCCTTATAGATACACTTTCCTTAAGGACATATCCTTCCTTTGCTTTGTTGACCCCTCAGGAAGCTTACTTTCCCTTACGACAAGTCATTCCTTTTACAAGTCTCTTATTGGATACACTTTCCTTAAGGACATATCCTTGATGAATTGAATAGCATGGTACACAAAATTGATATAACTTTCAATGCCATCTTTTGCGGCACCTTATTTGTGTGATTCATAATAAGATACACAATATTACTAGTCTAAGGTGATCTCTCTCTCTCTCTCTCTCTCTCTCTCTCTCTCTCTCTCTCTCTCTCTCTCATCTTAGTTTTAGATTTGATGAGGACTTAAGTCACTTGGGGGCTTGATGTTTCTTTGTATCCTTGACCTTGATGAGATCATCTTATGCATTTGATCTACTTTATCATGATAATGAGTTTTCCTCATACTCCCACTAAAGTGGGGGCTAAATGTACCATCCTAAAAGTTAGCACTCATTTATTTAGAAGCTCTCGGACCTATTGGGCCCTATTTTAGTAATTTCTTAGATTTGAATATGTTTAAGCTTGATTTCTCGCTCCTCTTTTTCCTCTCTCCTTGAATCTCTTCACACTTCCCAAATCTTGAAGGCCATTTAAAAATTTTCCTCTATGGGACTAGGTCAAATTTGACATAGTCCTGAGGGTTTTTATTTAGTGGGCTCTAGGCCCAATGTGGGGGTGTTTCATTTTTTGACCTTAGTTGTGGTCGACCTGTCATTTATGGACCCCAAAATAAGTACAAAAGGACATGAAAGCTCCACATTTTGACATATACAAGTTCAAGAAAAATCCATTGTTATCCATATGCAATCTCATTATAAGTAATCAAGTCTATGTGCAAGCAATTATTGGTGATTTCAAGTGCTCTTTTGGATTCAAGATTTGAATACAAGGCTCCCAAATCAAGATCTCTAAGTCTTCTTCCATCTATTCAAAATCAATATTCTCTCATTTTGAATCAAGTTTCTCTCTTCCATGGTGGCCAAGTATAGGAATTCTCAAAGAAAGCAAGAAGATCCACATCCAAAAATTTTCCTCTTCTTCTCCATTGAAGTGATCAAGCATGTGTTCATTCAAGATCAAGGATTTGGAAAGTGCAAATCAATTGCATTTGTGAGGACATCCTCATTTCTACAACACATTCTGATCATACAAACATCGTCATGGATTTATCAGATCCTAACATCCATCCATGAGGGTTTGACAAGAAAGGTGAATACTTTCATTTGTCTTGTTTTACATGCATTTCTTATTTCCTTTAAAGGTTAATTCCTATATAGGGGCCTATACAATGCAAGACAATTTTCACAACTTTACCCTATTTTCTTGTGAGTAGGAAAATGTGACAAAGTTGTAGATCCAAATTTTTAGGGTTTCAAAACCATATATTTATCCTCTATAGATTTT
>BSBK01014743.1:0-43417 GCA_027943335.1 Chamaecyparis obtusa | reverse complement strand
TAATAGTTTTGGATTTAATAATCTTGTTCCATAGAGTAGAACCATTAAGTAAATTATTAGACTAGGGAAACTAAATAAAGGAGCCACAATTAGAAAGATATTTATGGTTCCAGATTGAGTTCCATTAAACTCTATCCACATATCTCCTCCACATTTATTTGGAAAGGAGACTATTTTTTAGCATTCTGAGATCAGATGTTGCAAGTGTTGTTGGTTCAAATAAATCATCTCAAAGGAACACAATGCATGAAGTACTCACAATGTTATAGGGGAGGACATAAAGAACATAATTTTTGGGATTTATATCCTTATATAAATTTTGTGTTTGAAGAATCAATGTGAGAAGTCATGTTGGAATAGAGACTACGATGGACAATCTAATAAAGGTTCTATGCGGGGTTGATTATGGATGGATTGATGGGTTCTGCTGGTAAAAGGTGACAAATATTTTGACAAGGTTGTACAAACCTATAAGGTTTCATGTCAAAAGAGATGGTGGTGGATTAAGGTTCAAATGTGTGATAAAATTAGTCAATGACTATTTTTTTGTTTGATACACAGATGCTTCATGATACTTCTCTATATTAGAGAAAATATAGGAATATTGACCCTTGTGATCTCTCATGAAATAGATAAATAATTAAATGGATGGTTTACTTATATTAGAAGTATAATATGTGCATCTATAAGATGAAGTATAAACATATCATCTTTTATCACTTCAGAATCAAATCGTGAATCATCCATGTAAAAAGCGGGGTATTTTAGATCGTTGATGCTTCAAAGATTCTTCATGAGAGATGGAGATTTTTTATTGTTATCGCAAGCTTTAGTATTTTTAGCTTTATTTAGGTAGTGGTTTTTATTTCAAAATTAAATCATGAATCCCATGCAAGGTTAGAGTTTTTAAAGAAGTTTTATTTTTAAATAAAGCATGTTTTTATCTTTTTTTTTACTGGAAGCTCTATTTTTTCTAGCCTATGTATTATTTTTTCCAAAGGGATTTCTTGTGTGATGAGAAGTATTAACAAGTTATAAATATAGTTTCCATGCATGATAATGAGTAGCATGAAATGATTGTGTTAGACCCTCATAATAGAGACATGATGTAAATGGAGCTAGAATATGAATACATATTTTATTGTTTGTTAAAATCTGTGTTCCTAATTTTTTTATATGTCCTTGTTCTCCATATTTTTCAAACACATTTCAATATCCCTCTATGCAAATAACCTAGAGCTCACTAATTTTTGTAAGTCACATTCTTTGATGTCACTATATAGGTTTGTACTTGGTCTCCCCTTCTTGAAACAAACCAAAAATATTGCTAGAGGTCTATCTTGAAAGTTCCTAAGTATAGAAATGGGAATTTTGGTCCCCTTAGGCATTTTTTTACATAAATAATTTAATCCATAGAAAAAATATTTTAAATGCAATGAATCCTCCTAAATTGTAGAGTGAAAGGAGTTTCTCATTCCTTATATCTTCTTCTATGCATGAAATCCTGTGTTTTTATCACTTTGCACCAATTGGAGAAATTATAATGAATAACAATAGAGGTAATTGGATTTCTCACTTGTGAGCATTCAAAAAGAACAATAATATAATATAAAGCCTAATATTTTTTCTTTAGGTTGTTTTATGCCTGAATATGGACCTCAGCATTCAGCCATATACACAACATAGTCCATTTCTCGATCATCAAATCACGAAGATGGGTATGAATTACTCAATTCGCAAGATTCTATCAATTCGACCTTTTGCCTCCTAATTATCTGGGGTGTTTGAATTACTCTCAGAATGAGAGCCAACAACCAAAAGACCAAACTAAGACAAAGGATTTTTAAAGCTATTGAAATGAAATCAAATTGCAATTAATCTAAAATGAATATGCAAATGTAATCTAAGGATGTAGAATGCAGATTTAATCTAAGAAATTTGAAAGAGATATGAGAATTAAGCTAATACAATAAGCACACCATATTAAGATGAAAATGCAATTAAACTAAATGAAAAATTAAAATAACTATGCAATGAAAGCTTTAAAAAATGTGAGAGAATTGAGACAAAATTTCTCTATAGTTTATGTGCTCTAAAAATTGCTCCCCCTTCTAAATGGAAAAGAGATCTCATAATATAGAAAAGTTGGGAGAGAGGATGAAGAGTTTCTTGAAAAGAAATGACTAACTCTTCATTTCCAATTGAGACAAATATTGAGGGATTATTTAATTAAAAGAATTAATTATTTCCACATGGGTGGCTCTTTAAATTATTTGAATTATTAAATTCCAATGAGAGATAATCCATTCAAATAACCAAATAATATTAATTCGTTTTATGTGTATTAGCTAAAGGGGGTGGATTTAATTTAATTTAAAAGCACTTAGGACTTTCAAATTAAATTAATTTATCATACCCCTTATTATGCCAATAAAGTCAAATAATTATGAATTAATTAGAGTGTGAGATTAATGCAAATTTAGGTCTTTTGCAATTGACATCTAGTCAAATAAAGTCAAGTAGGAGAGAGAAAATTACCTAGTACAATATGACTTTAATGATGTAGAAATTGAAGGAATACACCAAAATTGATTGAAATTTTAAGGTGCCAATTTTGCGGTATTACATTTTGCCCCTCTTTGAATTGATGTGAGAACAACACGTTGATTCAAAGAATAGTCTGATGTGACAAATGATTTGATGATTTTGAAAGTCTAGGTTAGGTTGCCAAGACACCAACCAGATCAAGATGCAAAACCATCTTCAGAATGAAGCATGATTCTCTAAAGTCTAAGTTAGATTACGAAGACAACTATCTAAATACCACTTGAGAGAAGACTAGAATCAGGGTTAGATTGCCTCAACACCCCGTCGATTTGAACGATCACAGATGCAAATTTAGGACTATCTCCAGAAATTAGGGTTAGATTGCCCCAATACGAAGGTTAGTCCTCCAAGACCTGGGCTAGGTTGCCCAGATAATGGTCAAAAAGAGCTTTCAAAAGCCATCTCAAGAATGAAGCTTGACTTCCAGGAATTAGGGTTTAGATTAACCCTTTACCTAATGAGATTTCAAGAACCCATCTCCAGAACAAAGCTTGATCCTTGAGGATCTGAGTTAGATTACTTAGATACCTAAAAGATAGATGACAATATAAAAAGATGCGAGGCACAAAGATGCCCCTAGCGATGAGAATTGTTGATTCAGATAAGACTAATTCAAGAATTGAGTCGACAAGATTCAATGATGCAACCATCCTACTCCCATAAGAGCCAAATTGAAAGATGACATGTCAGGGAAGATGATTGATAATAAAAGGGTTGTAGATCAAAGATCCCAGAAAAACTTAGAATAGATTAAGGAAGCATCAAGAAGATGTAGAATCGATTTGGAGCGATCTAGAGGTCCTGTTGACCAAGTTTGACCATAGTTGACTAGATTTGACTAGAGTTGACTCATGATGAAAAGATTAAAGATCTTGAGAAAATGATAATGAGCTGAGCTCTTGGAAAGAAAATGATGCCAGAAGGGTGACTAGACAAGTGTCTGATTCAACGGACTCAGAAATTTTAAAAATGCAATTTTGAGCTATGTAGGAGTTTCTAATTTTGATTTTGATCTTGAAAATGGATTCAGAACGGTTGATTTAGCCAAGGGTGTAATTTTTGCGCAAAAAGGAGCACCTTTGAAAATTAGGTCAAAAGCTATATAAGGCCCGGAGGGGTCATTTTCAATTCATTATTCACTTCTGTCTTCTAGCAAATCTGAGAGTTCAGAGTAAGATGGAGGGTGTTCTTGTGCATACACATCATTTTGAGCACTCCCAATGATACGCCCCAACCACTCAAGTATGAAGCACCTGTGAGTAGTCAATAAACCATCCTATATTTTAATTTTTAACGCTTTTGTAGGTCATTTAGATTAGATTTAGCACATTTTAGGGCTAGTCTTCAATCTTCATGCAAGGAAATAGTTTCCTTGCACTAGTCTCAATTGCCTCTCACACAAGAAAATAGTTTCCTCATGCTGGTTAGGGCTTCTTTGCCCGGGTGCTCCTCTGCAAGCTCACACGAGGTTCCTAGCGATGTTGCATGAGAATTCATCCCTAGTGTTGAACCCTTCACGCAAGATAAGATCTGGTCTCGCACAAAATGCTACTGCAACCTTGCAGAATATTCACCCAAATTAGATAAAATCAACCAATTATAACATCCTAGAGTCATGTTTAGGATAGATGTGTAGCCTTACTTCTTGTTATTGCTTTGAAAAACTATCATGTTGAGATACTAATCCAATATCATTGCTTTCTTTGCAGGTTGACTTTCCAGATGTTGCATTCTAGTCCCACCACCTGGTTATCAACATGTTAGTACAAAGGTTGACTTATGTTGAGGGTGCCCACATCGATGGGTTAGGATTGACTTACCTGTGTGATATACCTGACATTCGGGTAAATCATGGTCTTCTAGGTGGACTTGTCAAGCATTTCCATCTAGAGACTAACACATTTCACTTGTTGATGGGGGAGATGATAGTCAATCCTAATGAAATCTATAGGATTCTTAGGATACCTTTCCATGGTGCTCAGATCCAGTATGACAATCAGCCAAGGGTAGGCACACTGGTGCTGAGGGCCATATTTAGAGATGAGCTAGTGATGGGCTGAGCCATCTCATGGGAGGATTTGATCAGCAAGTACGAAGCTGGTCATAGATTAGAAATTGTCTTGGCATCATTTTTGAGCTGTTACTTGGTACCTGATCAAGGCTAGCATGGTTTGGATTGCAGCTAGGGTCTCATACTGCAGTGCATGCTGGCCAAGCCAGCAGTGAGATTTGGATGGGGCAAGTGCATGCTCTTATAGATGTACCATGAGATGCACGATATTGTGTATCAAGGTGCTAGGACTATGGCCATTAGTGTGTACGTATTGTAGGTATGGGCCTGGGAGCATCTCCCCATATGCAGGTTGATCTTCCATGACACACAAAAGCCTCTAGAGCCATACATTTATAGATATGTAGGACCAATGGACCCAGTGAGCACTGGGTAAGAAAAAGCAGTTGCGAGGACAGCTGGATGATATGGTAGTAGTCATTTCGAGACCTTAGGTAGCTACAAAGCCATGAGATGATGCTTGGTGGGATCTCTCACATATGTTTGTCTCGTGTTCACTGATTGGACAAACCATTTCTATTATTGAGTGCTTCTTGGTCACACAAGTTCTATGCCAGTTTGGGAGATAGGACATCTCCTAGGAGTACATCCCCTATGCCCACTTCACTAATGAGGTGAAGAAGGGGTGGCATCCAAGATTGGATCAAGGTAGATGTGCGATTGAGGCACGAGTACCTCTAGCTCAGCGGGACTACATGGTGGATGTCACCAATGTAGGGATGATGTCTTCCTATAGAGATTATTTCTTAGTGCATCCCTTCCTAAGGTTTATAGATCCTATCAACATGGGCCTGAGGGCACAACACCAGCCTACCCAGCAGGAGCAAGGAAATTAACAATAGGGACAATAGCAGTAGTAGGTACCTACCTAGTAGTAGATACTAGTACATCAACTTGGACAATAGCAAGCTACCCAATAGTGGGGATAGAGAGCATTGACATCATAGATAGGGCAGATAGATATCCCTAAAAGACAAATGGGTTCAGATGCAGGTGCTGGCAGTAGTGGGACCCAACAAAGGTCCACTATATAGAGAATAGGGGATACCTCTCAGCAGCCACCTCCCAACAAGGGGGTCACAAGGTGATGATACCGATATGCAAGATGCACCTATGGGAGGACATGTACCATAGCTGCAGGAGGCTCTCAAGAAGAGCTGAGAGAGGATATGGCAGGTGTAAAGGGAGTGGGATGACTATCACACATAGGTCATCATTTAGGAGATGTAGGTAGCTGACAAAGAGCGGGAGATCAGAGAGCTTTGGGAGGAGCTCGCAAGGTCATGGATAGAGACTAGATATGAGGTTGCTCAGGTAGCTTATTACTACGCACATATGTTGGAGTTATTCTAGATTTAGCAAAGTCAGTTCCTCCATTTTTTGAGTATGCTAGAGCACCATAGGGACCTCCACCACCGAGACCTCCACTGCAGGCACCACCACAGGGACCTCCACCTCCACCTCCTCCAGGTGGTGACGGGTAGAGTTACATTTATATGATATATATATTGTAGCCCATACTTTGATACTATGCTTGAGTAGCATCATTCCTTTTGTACATGATATTGACATTGACCGAGATATATACATGAGATAGCTATTTTGATATCATTGTACTTGTTATACATTTCACATAGAGAGCGCAAGGGGAAGTTTGAACCCAACTGGTTGGGTCCCTTTGTAATCACTGCTACTTTTGGCTCTGGTGCCTATCAACTCTCAATGACTGAAGGAGAACAGCTCTGAGAACTAATCAATGTTCTCCATCTAAAGAAATTCTACACCTAAGGCATTCAGTATTCAAAAATGTCTTGAAAAAATTTATAAAAATCTGAAAAAATTCTTGAAAAAATGATCGTCCTAGTGAAAACCTAGCAAATAGGCACCTTGATGTATCACAAAAAATAAAAAAATATCAAAAATTACAAAAAATTAAAAAAATTAAAAATACAAAAAAATGAGAAAAAGAAAAAGTGCCTTGGTGAAAACTGGAAACAGGCGCCTTGATAGAAAAAATAGAATCTCTGCCAAGATGGTGAAAACCTGGCAAATAGGTGCCACTTGTTCAAAATTCTCCATCTATCAGCGCAATCTTGGTCTTTCCCATCTTTCAGTCTTTCTTTAGTTTGTACATACGTCCTGATTGGTTTCTACATTTTTGTTTTCAATAAAGTCGATATGTACACCATCATCTCGAGCGTCTGTATCCTATCAATGTTTCAAACTTGGGGGAAATCAAAGTCATATCCTACATGCCCTCCAGTGTATCTTAGATGTGTCATATCTAATCAAAGTCCTTTGAAGCTACATCTAATTCAGTCAGTCAGTCTCCTCTCCAGAAAGGATTTTACATCTACAACAATGCAATCAAACATAACACAAACTGAAAAAAATCTATGCTTTTACATGCTTTTATATCCTTGTATGCTTACTGATTCACATTGATATTTTTTTATATTGTGTCCCTTCGAGCTCTTCGATGATGTCCTTTACAGGATTTAGAGAGTGATGACTAGGGGCATAATCTTTTCTTTGTTTTCTGCCTTGAGTGAAAATCTAACAACTTTGGAAATTTTGGATTGAAATGGTGTCCGTCTGTAAGAGCCTCTATCTCATATTGGATGGCCATGCGTACCTCGACCATTTATACCCAAAAAATTCAAGGAAGTTTGATCTAACTATTGTCTTTTTGAGTGAGTTCTTTCTCCTACTGTGAAACATGATCTTACCTAAGGATGTGAACGATAAAGGGTCACTACGGGTAATTCATACTAGATTTAGAATGATCTCTTGAATGCTTGATGTGTTTGTTATGCAAGGCATATTCTGGTCATCACAACATCTATGTTTTGATGCTTATACAAATTGCTATATCAAAATGGACATGATATTTAGGTCATCTTGGCATTTGTGCCTTGGTTCTTATATCTAATCTGACATTTCGAAAACAAAATCAATATTCATATGTCCATGGTTGTCTAGCCAGTGGGTGTTGTATTGATTCTTGCACATACAAATCAATATTCATATGTCTATAGTTTCATAACTAGTGGACATTGTATTGATTTCTTTGGTTACCTAAAAATTTCAATGATGACAACAAATCGACACATGATCAGTGACTAGGTCCTAGGTCTTAGGTTTGCATTTCATTCTGCATGTCATTTTGCACTTTGCATAATTGCATGATCTCACAAATTGCTTGAACACTTAAATGATTCTTCAAAAACAAAAATGCTAAATATGACACAAGGACTGAGCTTTGTATGAAGGTCTCTTCAACAAAATAGCAAGTAGAATCCATTTTCGGGATCCAAATCAAAATCTGAGATCATTTATATTATTAACTACTTGCATAATTGACCTTCAATCATCATAGAAATATAGAATTCAACTTAACTAATTATCTTACATCAAACTATCAAAATTTCAAATTGGTCACCCATGGTCAACTCATGGTCAAACCTAGTCAAACTTGGTCTCTAGGACATCTAAATGATGCAGAATGCATTCTCAGACGTGTATAACCACTTCTCAAATCAATTAACATGCTTCTAAACTATTTAACACTGACTTTTCTTGTCAGATTTTGATTTTCATCTTGAAGGGGGCATGGTATTGCACATCATTCAAGTCTGTAAATCTAATTTTGTCAATCAAATCTTTCCTCAGTAATCAAGACAAAAACCAAGTCTAGTTGTTGGTTCATCTAAAGTCCTCGTCACTTCGGGAAAATCTATCATTTCTTGGGGCATATCAGATTCATAGAGATCCATATCAATCTAGTATCCTAAATCTATCTTGTAAACTGTATCAGCTTTTCATAACCATCGGTTCATTAGTGTTATTTCCTTGTTTCTTCATAACCGATGGGTTCATGATGTGATACCAATATGATTCTTTTAGGACAATCAGGTCTAGAATTAGTCACTCACTTCTTTGCAATCATAAGGTTCAAAATTAGGTGTTTTGGTACTTTTTTGTAATCAACGGTTCATCGTTGCTATAGTTAATATTATCTTTGGTCAATCAGGACCTAAATCTTACATCTTTAAATATTTCAATCAGTTTCTATCTTGGAATCGGTTAATCTTTCAAATCAATTTCATACATTTTTATCAAACATAGACTATCTTTGAACCACTACGCTTTGCACAGTGATTCAAAGAGGGGAAAAATGTAATACCCCAAAAATGGGCTATAGGTTCATTAACCTCCTACATCTTCAATTCGAACAAAATCAATACAAAATTCCTAACCAAAGGCACATCTGCTTATTATCGAATCCTAATTGATTTTATCCTTAATTCTGCATCAGGGAATATTCTTTGGATATTCCTAAATTATCATAATTATCTTTAATTGAATATTATTTGGCGATAAATCCTATTTATCCTAAAGTTTGATTAATTGAATATTCTAAATATTTAGCTAATGAGATTTAATACTGCCACTTAATTGTTTAATTAGATTTAATTCTATTTATTCCTAAATTGTATTATTTAATTTTGACAATAAACATAAAATCTCATGACTAATTGATTAAATTCTTATTTAATTAATTAAAGCTAATTGTCAATCTTTAATAATATGATTTTAAATAAAAGTTTGATTTAATAATTGATTAACCCATAAATCAATTGTTTTAATTCAAAAATTAGTTAAGTTGAGAATAAATCACTTTATTTTTAAATTAATTCAAAATAAATCATGCACAATCAGAAAACTAGACAACTAGAAATTAACAATCAATTTTAAATTTAAACTCAACATCTGATGATGAGTTGAAATTTGATCTAAACTCTATTTTGAGTAAAACACTACTTTTGCATGATTTTTGTGAGTTAATTATCTCTGATTTCTTGATTACTCAAAAATCAACTTGACTTTATCAAGAGTGATTTATGGTTTTTCTCATGCATCATAAAGCCCTAGATTTCTATAAAATCAAGGCTCAACTCTTCATAATTATCAACACTCAAATTTGGACAATTACTTTGGAAAATTGATGATTGAAGGATTAAACACTTGTGATAGACGATTTTTGAGATCTTTCATTGTTGATCATAGTTTTGCATAGTTTTACATAGCATTCATATTCAATCATATCATTCTTAGATTAAATTTGCATTCAATTTCATTCATTTGGCTTAGATTCATACAGTTTCTCATATTATTGCACTGAAAATACCAAAAAAAAAGATTAATCTGCTTACATATTTCATTAATTTCAATCATTTAAATCCTTCATTTAGGTGTTGCATTGTCACTAATCTCAATTTCAATATGAGAACATCATACTCGCACCTACTAGAAGGCAGTAAATCATCTGGTTAGCTCAGTTTCATTTATTTGCAGATTTTGATTTTGCTAACCTCTTATGTTTTACTAAAGTGTTGTGTTTGCAGCTAGGTGCAATTTTCACACACGCATAGACACACCATCATGTTGAAATTCATAAATCACCCCAGCTGAAATTAAGAGCTAGGAGGGCTAATAGGCCTATTTTCTAGGACTTTACTAATTTCTTGCTTGAAACCCAATAAAAAGGATTGATCAGTGTCCAATCTCACAAACATGCATTAAAATTTTCAAATTCCACATGGAACCATGCCTATTTCATACCTTCCTTCTCTCCCCTACATGCAATCATCAATTTCTTCACGGTCACACCTCTAATCAAGCACACTAGTCTCGCCTAGGGCATGACTTTAAAATTTGAAGCTTGACTCTTTAGGAATCCTACCTTCACATACATACTATAAATTGTCTCCCCTAAAACATTCATCCACCTTAAGGAAGTTCCTATGGTTAGATTTCATGGGGAAGCCATATAAATTCAAACTACTCTAAACTGGACAATAGAATCCCTTGTTACTAATTTTTTTATTAATGCCACTAATATACCTCTATAGTACTTGCACAAAGAATGAAAAAGTCTTCAATATAACCTACTAAAATAGATCTAATTCTATTTAGAAGCATTTAATCCATCTAAAGGTATTGTCACTTAAAAATGCTCGAATATGTCTTCAAACTAGAATTGCAGAGCTTCCTTTATATTTAAAAAACTTCCTTACATTCACACTACTTCGAGAAACAATCCATAAGGTATCATAAGATAATTTTTCCACCATTTTAGGCCTTGGCTTTGATTTCCCACTCCTAGAATGGAGGGGATCCTATGTGGCCGAGTTGCATGCAACAATTGCACAAAGTTGCAAATGTTGTCATGACAACTTTTGGCATCTTTTTCAATAATGAGGTAACCTATATTCTAAGGCCTCTATCCCATTTAGTTCAAATAAATAACCCTATTTAAGCCTAATAAGGCATATTTCCTACTATGACAAGATCTAAGACACATTTAAGCACATTTCCCTAATCAAGCAAAAACTAACATTTAAAGAAACCTAACTAGAATAGGTGGGACTAGATACTAACTATCAATCCATGTAATCACACACTTTGCAAGACCTTCTAAGGTCCAAAATAAAAACACTCTGACTTGGCCAATTAGGTCAGATACAAGCCAAAATATTTGAAGACTAGGAGGTTAGCCTAGGTGCTCTTGTACCATTACACATGTAGGAAATCCAACTAAAACCCCAATGGACTACTGTAGGTTTTGGGGTGGGCCAAGTGCCAATCCTGCAAACATACCTCTTTCTCTATTTAGGGAAATAAAAATCTAATTTTCACCTATTATGAAGCATCTTCTAACAAATAGTCATATGGCACACTTGATGAATGAAGAATTATCTATGGAACCCAAAAGAATCAGTGCATGAGAAAAGAGGAACTCCTATCAAATCTCCTCTCCATCAACACTTTGTTCATAATCAGCCTAGTAGCCATAGGGCTATTAGTGAAAAGAAACTCTGTAACAACTGAAACTAACTGTAGTAACCAATCATTGTTCATCATGTTCCTTTCATACTTTCTGTAACATGGTCCAAAGAAAAATGTAAAGAGATTGAAGGCTTTGTAATTTTCTTAAGAAGGTTATACTGTAATGGTTTTTCAAAATCTAAGGAAAAGGATTCTTTGTCTATTCTTATTCATTAATTTCAAAGAGGTAGATGTTCTAAATAAAATATTAGCAAGATATTTGTTTTAGTAGTTTGATTTTTTGTACAGAACCCAGATTCTTCATGTATTACCATCAGATATTTTCTAACAGAGGATAGAATAGATGGACTAGTATCTCTTATGTTTTTTTCTAATGGGACATGTAAAGTGAAATCTTAAAATGTAATCAAAATTGTCCCCTATGACATGACTGGTCACTAGTCAATTATGGCACAGTTTGGGTCTTTGTGTTTAAAATTCCCAAAGGGCTCATTAAGACACTCACCTTGACTTAATTTAAATTCTTAGATAGAGTATCCCTCAAAGGCATAGGTCTTGGGTCCTATTCAAACACCCAATATTCATAAAAATCCTCCAAAATGCAAGAGGCCTGATACTTAGTTTTGTACAGTAGGTGCATCTTAGGATTTGTTCGTTTCCAAACCAATGATGGATTATTTTAGTGGCAATTAATTGAATCCTAAATCTATGATTTTAGGTTCTAATTTAAAGCTAAACAAAAGTTATGGGGTCAGGTTCATTCTAGCTCTTCCTCTCTACCGGTTAGATAGGGATGCCTGGTTAGGTTTTCAACAAGAACTCTCTACAAACAAAACCATCCAATCCAAGACCACATTCAATTGAAACTAGACTCACATACCTCTCATTCAAGCTTGGAATTGAAATTTCTCCATGGTTGAAATGATAGATATGGGAAGGATGTTATTATCAAACTGGGAATCTCATGGGCTTTGGGTAATGATATCCACCAATTCACTGTCTGGAGATCTCCATCCAATCATCCCCTCCTCTAGCTCCTTTGGAAAATTATGCCTCCACACATCTACTAGACTATCTGGAAAGAGAGGAATAACATGATATTTAGGGAGACATGTTCCCCACTTGAGGATTGCCTCTATCTCGAAAACTAAGCTCCTATGCGAGAATGCCAATGTGGCTAAATGGAAACTCCCCCTAGCACCCCCCTCTGCCTGGGAGACCAAAATGGTTGAGAACTAGAGCCTGCTGACTGGCTTCTCCAGGTTTGACAACTCCAAGTTGATGGCTAGGAAAGCTACCTGATGGGTTGCACCACACAGTGGTTGGATCAAGCTAAATTTTGATGGACCAGATAATAATCTCACCCAGGGTGGTGGAGGTGTGCTAAGAGACCACAATGGCAATTTCCTCTTGCCTTATGCAGGACCGCTTAAAAATTGCATTGTTAATCAAGCTGAGGGCATGACTCTATTATGGGGGATTAAATTTTCCATCCAAATGAACATCAAATAGCTGGAAGTCGAGGGGGATTCCAAAGTGGTGATGGAGGCTATCAAAAGAAGAGCTAATGCGGGGTGGTGGGTCAACACCATAATTTTAGAAATCTATGAGCTTATTAACCATATCCAATGCATGACTATTTCCCACATCTACAGGGAGGGAAATGTAGTGGAATATTCGATTGATGCTATTGGTCTTAAACAAACTAGGCTAAGTAATTGGAAGGAGATCAACGAGCTACCTAGGGAGACTCAGCAACTGATCCAGTGGGAGAAAAATGATATCAATAATATTTGAAATGTGCCAAGCTATCAATTTTGATAAAAGCCCTACCCTAGTTACATGGTAGCATAACTTGATGATCTTTGTGATTATGAATAAATATGCCCAAAACTCCAGAAAGGATCATAATTGCCTTACATGTGAATACGTGGGGAAAGATAGTTGTCGGCATCAGTAGGTTTTTTTGGTTAACAAGGACACTAAGTGCAACCTT
This sequence comes from Chamaecyparis obtusa, assembly GCA_027943335.1. Classification (NCBI taxonomy): domain Eukaryota; kingdom Viridiplantae; phylum Streptophyta; class Pinopsida; order Cupressales; family Cupressaceae; genus Chamaecyparis; species Chamaecyparis obtusa. The sequence goes on along the minus strand of BSBK01014743.1, from coordinate 29,891 downwards.
GGCATAACTACTAATTATTGCACTTGGAGATCTGATGGATATCGCTATACGGAGCCTGACTCCCCAAAAACCGCCCAAGGCCTACCTTTTATGTATTCTTTCCTCATTAAATGGCTAACTCAAAACAACCTATTTTTTTCTCTGGTTCACGAAGCTCAGCCCTGCAATTCTCAAGAAAATCTGGGGCAAGATAAGGAGATTATTGACATGGGTGGAAATACCTTACACATTGAGCATGATAAGATTGATGAGACATCCTTCTCTGACCCTCTGGTGACCCACTACTATAAAGAAAGTGAAATCTGGGGTTTCATAAAGCGCATAAAGGGTGGCATGATGAGAATTTATCCAAGTAGTTCCTCTCTTCTTGGAACAATAGGAAAGTTTCTGTTGGAGCTATTCACTTCCAAATCAATGAGGAAGTTATAGCTATGGTGAATAGGCTCTTTGTGGAAGGGAGAAAATATAAAAAGACCAGTAGGATGTCGGGCCTTACCAAACTTAACCAATTCTTCAAGGTGGGAGGGAAACTAATGAAGAAGTTTGGAGGTTTCAATGATGAGGAGCTCCTAGAGTTTTGGCCCAAGCTATGCCTCATTGTGATGAAGTACTTCACCCTGGAAGGTAAATTTATAGTTTATTACAATTACCATTTTATGTTTCTCAATCATATCAGGAATAGGGATCTCATATCCAACCCCTTTTACCTCTTGCATTCTATTGAAAGTAATATTTGGTGTCTTAGGTATATTTCCCCAGAAGGATTTACAAAAATTCATTTATTTACCTCCAAATATGGTGTTTGTACATGGCTATGGTATGTTCCTGAAACAAGCATTTTGAAAACATGGTTTTTAAACATTCCTACTAAAAAGCAATTTATACCATGTGGGTATTTAAATAAATTACATATTTGAAAAGTAGACTCTAAGTGCTACATTTTCTATTACTAAATTGTTTTGAGATTCAATCCCTAAGTGTCTCAAATTTAGACATCAATTGACAGGAAATTTAAAAAAAAGGGAAAACACTTCCACTTTTTGCCCAAAAGTGGGACTCAACTTCTTGCGGCCACCCAGTAATGAAAGTTTTAAGCGTTCCCTTAAGCTGAAATTCTCAGAGTTGGACAATGAGATATCCGGCCTCAAAAAGGACATGAAGGACATAAAAAATCGCATTATGGATACTAACAAGTTTTCTCTCAAGATCATGCATGCGTTGACTGTGACCCTCTGCACTATGTAAGAAAAGTTGGATGGAGGCAAACTAGAGGCAGACGAGGACAAGAAAGACCTCTTCATGTTCCTGTAGGAAGAGTGGGCCACAACCTTGATGTCTAAACATCTGGGTAGGAGATCTTAATGCTACTGCTTCCATGAGGTTTTTATTTTTGATTGGGTAAGTTGGCCCTAGTTTTTCTATGATGTTCCCCTATTTTAAGGTTATTTTATCTGGTTCCTGGTCTAGCTTTGCATGGTATGCTACTATCAATATTTTTTTTAATAATTGCTTAAGATAATTTGGTTTGGATCAATATTTGTGAAAAGAACTATTTTATTTGTTTTTGATAGAGGCAGACTAGATATTGGTTATTCTGTTGACATTCTGCTGATGAACTGCTATCGACTAGTGCTATTAATATGATGTTAATGTACTTCTAGTCCTTTGTACCATGGGCCAGCACCCTCTTACTACTTTTATCTATAAAAAATCATAGATATGGGCCAGGAAAGTCGACAAACCTAGTTCTACGCCCAAACCCACCTGAAATCGACTGTCAGTCAATTTCTTCCAGTGAATCTCAACCAATGAATCTTAGAATTGTTACAAAAGGAAGATATGAGGACCAAAAATCTTCTTATGGTGTTCAATCAGACATTCCAATCCACACGGGTATAGGAAAATTCAAACACCAGTAAAAAAATGTTAAAATGCAATTTTCTTCAATTTCATTTTGCAATATTTCTTAAATTTGTTACAACCAACCTCTGCAAGGTTCCTTCTATCTATTCCTCTCTATTGGTCATAGGCAAACCTTGTAGGTGGTCCTCCTTCGCGGGTTGCAAGCTTATCTAATAATGAAATGAGATATGAAATCATTTTTTAAAAAGTCATGCCCGTGTTGGTCAAAATTTTGACCTACACAATATTCATCAAACTTTCAACCAACGTGGGCATGGATTAAAAAAAACCAAAATTTTTCCTTCTATAATCTGACCAACCTAAACCTTTTTATTTGATGGTTGAAAATTTTGGTAGAAAAACTAGGTCAAATGTACTAGTGTGAATTGTCCACACAATCATTACGTGAAATTAAAATTGTCTTTGTCCAGTTGGTCTAGAGATGTCATACATAGTGAAACCATTCCATAATACCAACAACTCATCAATAAGAGGTGCAATATATACATTCCTATCTTTCACTTGGTACTTACCTAGTTGAATTAAAAATAACATCTAACAATTATTGTGGCTATTTAACTCCAAGACTTATAATTACATGTAGATAACTATAAAATAATAAAATACCTAGAACAATCATTGCCAACATTAAGTTCTCCCTCTTTATTGACATCCATGGAAGAATTTTATTATTGATAACAAATACAGGCCACACCAAGTAAAGAGATCTCATCTCTCCAAATGGGTTGACACCAACTACTGCCAGGCAAAGCCTGAGACTTTGAGGTTCATCTTTAAAGTGTGGCCACTTTTCCTCTATGTCCATAAATGATGAACCATCTATAGGAATTTGAACAATGTCATCTCGACTCTTGTTGCATACATGGTAATCCATAAATTGTGCCAAGCCACTACACTTCAATAATCATTTCAGATGTGGAATAATGGGGATGCAATCATGAAGAACCTTGCGAGGCACCTTTTTTTATCAATTGATCATCTTGATATCTTCTCATATGGAATTCTGGGCATTTTGTTTCATATTCATGTTCTTTATGATAAATAACATGACCTTCAAGACAAGCATCTATTTCTTGATACTCCATTACAATATGTTTCATAGTGGCACATAATTCTTGGTATGAGCGAGGGAGAATATTTGATGGTGGTAACAAAAACTCACCTTTCAATCTACAACAAAAAATATAATTCATTACTATAAACAATCTTAACGGTACATGTTTTACCATTTATAGACTATAATGATGTATATGGATATGTGTAGGATCATGGTATACCAAACTAGACCCTTAAGTGGCAATGAAAATTCAGAAAATCAGGTTTAGGCAAGTTGACATAAAAATTTGCACAAGTTATAAATATTATATCAAAAATATGTAAGAAGAGAATCTGTAGAAAATTCAATATAGTTTCTAAGATACTAGGCCTTTTTTGAAAAACAATTATTCTATATGTTGAAAATTTCAAATTTCAATGTAGTAGTATGAAAATTTTAGGAAGAAAATAAGAAGTAGGTGTATGTCTGACCACCTTAAGCACAATCAAATGATAAATTTTTTTTACAAGATTCTAGATATAAGTAGTAGACTCATGTCTAGATGTGACACATATTTATTTGTAATTTTTTTCAAACTAAATAATTAATTATGATTTTTCTTCTACAATTTTTCTCGAATACAAAAACTATCAAATTTTTCTCTAAAATTTATCAAATTGAAAACTATTTTTATTTTTCTTGTAGTAGGAAAATCATAAAATGTGACACATGTTTTGGATTTCAAAAATGTTATATAGTTTGGAAGTTATAGCTATTTTTCAATAAGTCTATAAATCAGGACTAGAAAGATAACAAGTAGGTGTATGTCTGACCACATTAAACAAAATCAAATGATAATATTTTTTTATAAGATTATAGATAGATGTAGTAGACTCATCTCTAGATGTGATGTATATTTTTTTTTATTTTTATTTCATGTAAATAATTAATTATGATTTTTCCACTACATTTTTTCCTGAATATAAAAACTCTTGTGTCTGACCACCTTAACTTAATCTAAACTTCATCAAATTGAAAGAATTCTTTATTATTGTATTAGGTGAAGCATAGAATGTGATGTATATTTTAGATTCCAAAAATTTTATACTATTTGAAAGTTATAGTTGTTTTTCAAAGAGTCTATCAATCAGGACTTCTTTTTCACATTGCCACTTTTTGACATACCATGATCTCGCACATACCCATATGACAAACCTTAGCATTCATGACATTTCTATGTTGGATAAAACTTTTATAACCTTCAAATTCACCAACAATAAAAGAGAGAGAATAGTAGAATTGGAGCCTTCGTAAAGGGTTGTCACCACCTTCTCAAGTAGAGTTATATCATGTGTTGGAAACTGCAATTGAAGAAATTGTTGTGTTGTCATTGATGTCAAATCTTAACTGATAAGACTGTTGCTACTTAGGAAAGTACTATATCTATTTGAGTGTTGCTAAGGGGGTAGGCAAGGTTGGTAACAATAGCACCTAAGGAAAAGGTTAAGTTATCTTGATACTACAAACTGTACTTGACTATGTTGTACAATGATGAGACAATGTATTGTTTATCTTAGTAAGATTAAAGACTAAACTGGTAGGCTTGACAGAGCAAAAATAGAGAAATTATGTTCAAGCCAAGTGATGTTAAAGTCGACCGAGTCAGTGTATGCCAAGAAAAATTCTAGTGTCGACCGAACATCAGTTAATTGCCGAGTAAGACAGTTTAAGCCGAGGAAACATTTTTGTAATGACTGAACTTTCTACATGAAGACCGACTAGTTGATCACAGTATTGACCGAGCATTAGTATTTTTATATTTGAAGAGAATTTAGATTTGGAGCTGACATTGTTGAATTCTTGGATTATGTAAAATGTGTTGACTTTATTTATTGATTGTTTGAGAGCATTTAATGCACTAAAAAATGTTTTATTGTAAATCTTTAAGATATTTGAGATGTTTCTAGAAAAGGAGCCGAAGAACATAAAGCGGGTAGATTCAATGAATTTGACCTAATCCTAAGATCTACGAAAGAGATTGAGTGGTAACAGATGAGTTAACCTAATTGAGGAAGTATTAACGAAACCTGAGAATTAGGTATGTTTGTGCATAGGTGAATAGAGGATGCTGGAAGATCAGTAGATTTTATTGACTGTATAAGTAGAACAGGCTGAAGGAGAAGTGTGGTAATTTCTTGAAGAAAAGTTCCAAGAAGATCAGAGATGGAGATGGAAAAGTTTCAAAGTCAGTAAACCAAGATATGTGTATGGAATTGGATCTGATATTTGTAAAGTGAGTTGTATATTTCTCAAATCAATACTGCTGCTACTTTCTAGCCATTGTAATAGTCAAAATCCTTTTAACAAAGGTTGACCTAATAGTCATATGTTAAATCCTTTGAACAAGGTTGCATTCTAATGGAGTGTATTTAAGTCCTATAACAAGTCTCACTTTTAATAGGGTGATTGAAATCCTTTAATGTGGTCACATCTAATAGTGTGTATAGTAACCTTTGACAGGGTTGGTTTTTAACCCAGCTCACTTTAGAAGAGTGAAAATAATAGTAGCATGTTACAAAGTGGTTTTTCCTAGATTGGGTTTCCACTATAAATCCTAGTGTCAATGCTTATGTGAATGTTTTGGTTTAGACATTTCTATGTTTTACAAGTTAGATACAGCTAGGTAGTGGACTGCAATGTTATATGTTTCTATTAGTGAATCAGTGATGACCGAGTTGGTTTTGGTTGTTAGATCTGATTTAAGGAAAAGTTTTTGAAGTTTGTTTTATACATCTGGACCTAAGAACAACTGATTCACCCCCCTCTTTGTTGTTCTAAATCATATTAAAAATTGGTATCAGAGCTGTGTTGCTTATTATTGGTGTTTACAGAAATCAAGTTTAAAGGGGCTTGAAGCAAATGATCAGGATGTATAAGAAGGAGGTACCGAAGCTAAATAAGGAAAATTTCTTTGCATGGTAAAGCTTGATGAAGTTGCATCTGGCTGGTATTGGTGATTCTACAAAGTACTACATTGAGAATGACTATGCTCACCTATCACAGCTTTGACTACCGAAGAAATGAGAGCTAAGCAAGAACATAATCAGGCAATGTTATAAATTGCATCTACCCTAAGCTATCTAGAATTTGAGGACATTAAGGATTGCACAAGTGCTAAGGAGATGTGTGACACTCTTGCAAAGATCTATGGTGATGGCATAAATGTACTGAAAGCTAAAGCTGAGAGTCTCAGAGGTAAGTTTGATGAAATGAGAATGCAAGAAGGTGAGAACATTGCACAATATTGTGGTAGAATAAAAGAAGTTGTGAATGCTATTAGAGGAGAAAGTGGAACTATTGAGGATGAAACTATAATTGGTAAAATACTAAGAAATTTGCATCCTATATATGCTATTAAGATCTCTACTATTCAGGAATCTAGATGTAACTCTACAAATGTGCTTACTTTGGAAAGTTTGGTTGGCAAGTTGACTGCTTTTGAACTCTCTAACTATGATAAATTTACTATTGGTAGTATTGGTAATGTTTAATCTACTTTAAAGTCACAATTAGTTTTGAACAAGCCAAAGAAAGAGAAAGAAAGATGCATCAGTGAAAGTGATAGTGACATTTCTAATGAAGAACTTGAAGATCTAGAAGCTCTTATGGCTAGAAGACTGAGAAGGGGAAAGGGAAAATATAAAGGTAAACTCCCTATTATATGTTTTGCATGTAACAAAGTTGGTCATATAGCTACTAGATGTTCTGACAGGAATGATAAAGATGAAGAAAGAAAAGGCAAACACAAAGACAAAAGAGATGACAAAAGCTACCGAAGGTACAAAGACTACAAAGGAAAAGGTAAGAAATCTTGTTACATTGCTGAAGAAGAAACTGACACTGATAGTGATGATTTTGAAATTGAGGTAGTCTATGTTTCAATGAAAGATGAATTTGATGAGGATGAGAAAACTGCATTGATCTCCTATGTGAACAAGAATGAAAAATGGATTATTGACAGTGGTTGTTCACATCACATGACTAGTAACAAGAGTAAGTTTGAGACCTTACATCATTATAGAGGTAAAAGTGTAAAATCTGGTAATGATGCACCATGTCCTATTAGAGGAAAAGTTTTGATTAAACTGAATGATAAGATCTCTTTTGAAAATGCATATTGGGTTGATGGTCTAAATTATAATATGCTAAGTGTTACTCAGCTCAACAACACTGGTTACCGAGTGGAATTTCATCACAAGAAAGCTAAAATATTTGATGCTATTGGTGAATTGATTGGAAGTGGAGAACAACTAGAAGTAATTTGTTCTATCTTGACCTATATGAAGAAGCATGTATGGTTGCACAACTTGATGACATTTGGTTATGGCATAAGAGGCTATGTCATGTTAACTTTGATAATCTGGTAGAAATAAGTAAGAAGAAGAAAGTAAGAGGTCTACCTAGATTGAAGAAATCTGAGAATGTGATGTGCAAGGAATGGCAGTTAGGAAAAATGGCAAAGTCAAGTTTTAAGAGAAAATCCTTTACTTCTGATAACATTTTGGATTTGGTTCATATTTACCTTTATGGACCTATGGGTGTACAAAGTTACTGTGGTGCTAGATATTTTATCTTGTTTGTTGATGATCATACCAGGATGATGCATGTAATGTTTCTAAAAGAAAAATTTGAGGCTTTTCAATTCTTTAAGTGGTATTTGGCTAAGGCTAAGAAGGAGATAGGTAAGAACCTAAAATGTCTTAGATCTGACCGAGGTGGAGAATTTACATCAAATGAATTCAATCTATTTTGCAATGAAAGAGGAATCAAAAGACAGATTTTTGTACCTAGAACACCTCCACAGAATGGTATAGCAAAAAGAAGAAACAAATCTATCTTGGATTGTGCAAGGACATTGTTGATTGAAAAGAATGTGGCACAAAAATATTGGAAAGAAGCTATAAGTACAGTTGTCTACACTCTTAACTAGGTATAGATCAAGAAAGCTACAAATCTGACACCCTATGAATTATGGTATGGGCATGCACCCAGTGTTAAATACTTTAGAATCTTTGAAAGCAAGTGCTACATATTAAAAGACAATAGGAATGGAAATTTTGATGCTAAAAGTGATGAAGGCATATTCCTAGGGTATTCCACAAAAAGTAAAGCTTATAAGTGTTTGAACTCTAACACTAACAAAATTGTGGAAAGTGTGAATGTAAAAGTTGATGAGTATGCAAAAAGAAATGAAGTTAACAGAAAAAGAGAACCAAAAGATTATAGATCTTTTGTGTATATTGAAGAAGAAGAAGAGGCAAGTAACAAACTTGCACGTGATGCTGAGTCTCAGGTAAGAAATTCTGAGCAGCGGGAAGGGGTTGTTGAGCATCAGGAAAAAAGTACCGAAAGAGAACAAGAACATGTCGAGTGACAAGATAATGCTGCCGAGTATCAGGAAGAGATTGTCGAGCATTCAGAAGCTGAATCTGAAAATCTTGTTGAGGAACCTGATGATATAGAGGAGAGAAGAGCTAAACCTATTTTGGAAAAATATGTAAGAAGACATCACAAGCCTGAATAGATAATTGGAGACAAACATACTAGAATTCTGACCAGAAATAAGATAATGGATCCAACATGTTTACTGGGTGAATTTGAACCTAAGTCAACTAGAGAGGCATTAGACAATGAAGATTGGATACAAGCAATGAATGAAGAAATAGACTAGATAGAGAAGAATGATACTTGGACTTTGGTGCTGAGACCTGAAAACAAAAATGTTATAGGAACAAAGTGGGTGTTCCAAAATAAGTTGAATGAAAAAGGTGAAATAACTAGGAACAAAGGTAGGCTAGTATGCAAAGGCTACACATAAGAAGAAGGAATAGATTATGGGGAGACATTTTACCCTGTAGCTAGATTGGAAGGAGTAAGAACTATGCTTGCATATGCTGCTTATAAAGATTTCAAGGTTTATCAAATGGATGTCAAGTCTACATTCTTAAATGGTATACTAGAAGAAGAAGTTTACATAGAACAGCCAGAAGGTTTTATTGATCCAAATAGAAGACACGTGGTATGCAAACTAAACAAAGCACTATATGGATTAAAACAAGCTCCTAGAGAATGGTATGAGAGATTGCATAACTACTTGATATAGATTGGATTTTCAAGAACAAATGACACAAGCAATCTGTACATGAAAGATGAAGAAGGTAAAGGTATCCTATTGGCAAAAAATTTTGTGGATAATATTATTTTTGGTGGACAAGATGCTTTGTGTAAAAGATTTTCAAATGAAATGCAAACGGAATTTGAAATGAGCATGTTTGGTGAGATCAAATTCTTTATTGGTTTACAAGTATATCAGATGAAGAAAGGAATTTTCATTACACAGTCTAAGTATGTTAATGAAATACTGAAAACTTTTGGGATGGAAAATTCTAGACCGGTGAGCACTCCTATGGCTACTGGACAAAAGTTATCTAAGAATGATGATGCTGTAGAAGTGAACCAGACTTTGTATAGATCCATGATTGGAAAATTGCAGTATGTTGTACATAGTAGACCAGATATTGCACTAGCTATTGGGATTGTGGCAAGATTCTCTACCAATCCTAAGGAAACACACATGATGGCAGTTCAAAGAATTATGAGATACTTGAAAGGGACTGCTAGCTATGGACTATATTACAAGAAGGATGAGAGATTTGAACTAAGAGTATATATAGATGTTGATTGGGCAGGAAATGTAGATGACATAAAGAGTACTAGTGGTGGAGCTTTCTTTCTTGGACAGAGATTAGTCTCTTGGATGAGTAAGAAACAAAATTGCATTTCCCAATCTACTATTGAAGCTGAGTATGTTGCTGTTGTAGTAAATTGTTCAAATTTGGTATGGATTAAACAATTGTTGGTAGGCATGAAAGAAAAAATCACTGAACTTGTTGTTATTTTCTGTGATAACACAAGTGCTATCAACATTTCTAAGAATCTAGTGATGCATACTAAGACCAAGCACATAGCAATCAAGTATCACTATTTGAGAGAATTTGTACAAGACAAAGAAGTCCAAATGGAATATGTGAATACAAAGGAACAATTAGCAGAAATATTCACTAAAGCTTTAACTAAAGAAGTACATGAGTATTTGAAAATTCAATTAGGGGTCCTTCCCCTAACTGAGGCTTCCTATTTAAGCTAGGAGCACTGCATCAAATATACTATAGCAGAATATCTGACAGATTGATGTAGAAGGCTGTCACACTGTAGGACTAGCCTAGAGTTGTGAAGAAGAGCAAAGACAAGGAATCAATCATAAGTAAGATGACAGAGGGAGAAACACTGAGCTACATAGATAATATCTACATCTGATGGATGTATGTTTTAGTTACTGCTTTGGCATTTTTTGTCAAAGAGGGAGATGAATTGAGATGATATAATAACACATGACACTGAAAGGAAAAGTAAGGAGATGGTGAACTGAAATGAAGGATCAAGATAGAGGGAGATATGGATATTTCTGATGGTCACAGAAGTGAGACTTATAGATTTTGAATCAGAATGAAGCTAAGGATATTAAAAAAAATAATTCTGATGGACAGATAAGTTTTGGATTGGTTAGTAATCCATGTGTTATTTAGGTGATATCATATGGTGTTGCCATCAATGTCAAAGAGGGAGATTCTTGGAAACTACAATTGAAGCAATTGTTGTGTTGTCATTGATATCAAATCTTAACTGATAAGACTGTTGCTACTTAGGAAAGTACTATATCTATTTGAGTGTTGCTAAGGGGGTAGGCAAGGTTGGTAACAGTAGCACCTAAGGAAAAGGTTGAGTTATCTTGATACTACAAAGTGTACTTGATTATGTTGTACAATGATGAGATAATGTATTTTTTATCTTAGTAAGATTGAAGACTAAACTGGTAGGCTTGACTGGGTAAAAATAGAGAAATCATGTTCAAGCCGAGTGATGTTAGTGTTGACTGAGTCAGTGTATGCCAAGCAAAATTCTAGTGTCGATCGAACATCAGTTAATTGCCGAGTAAGACAGTTTAAGCCAAGGAAACATTTTTAGTAATGACTGAACTTTCTACATGAAGACCGAGTAGTTTATCACAGTATTGACTGAGCATCAGTATTTTTATATTTGAAGAGAATTTAGATTTGGAGCTGACATTGTTGAATTCTTGGATTATGTAAAAAGTGTTGACTTTATTTATTGATTGTTTGAAAGAATTTAATGCACTGAAATTTTTTTTATTGTAAATCTTGAAGAGATTTGAGATGTTTCTAGAAAAGGAGTCAAAGAACATAAAGAGGGTTGATTCAATGAATCTAACCTAACCCTAAGATCTACGAAGGAGATTGAGTGACAAAAGATGAGTTAACCTAATTGATGAAGTATTAAGGGAACCTAAGCATTAGCTATGTTTGTGCATGGGTGAATAGAGGATGTTGGGAGATCAGTAGATTTTATTGACTATATAAGCAGAAAAGGCTGAAGGAGAAGTGTGGTGATTGCTTGAAGAAAAGTTCTGAGCAGATCAGAGATGGAGATGGCAAATTTTCAAGGTCAGTAAACCAGCATTTGTGTATGGAATTGCATCTAATATTTGCAAAGTGAGTTGTATGTTTCTCAGATCAATACTGTTGCTACTTTCTAACCATTGTAATAGTCAAAATCCTTTTAACAAAGGTTGACCTAATAGTCATATGTTAAATCCTTTGAACAAGGTTGCATTCTAATGGAGTGTATGTAAGTCCTATAACAAGGCTCACTTTTAATAGGGTGATTGAAATCCTTTAACTAGGTCACATCTAATAGTGTGTATTGTAACCTTTGACAGGGTTGGCTTTTAACCAAGCTCACTTTAGAAGAGTGAAAATAATAGTAGCATTTTACAAAGTGGTTTTTCCGAGATTGGGTTTCCACTATAAATCCTAGTGTCAATGCTTGTGCGAATGTTTTGGTTTAGAAATTTCTATGTTTTACAAGTTAGATAGAGCTGGGTAGTGGACTGCAATGGTATATGTTTCTATTATTGAATCAATAATGACTGATTTGGTTTTGGTTGTTAGATCTATTTTAAGGAAAAGTTTTTTAAGTTTGTTTTATACATCTGGACCTGAGAACAACCCATTCACCCCCCTCTCTGGTGTTCTAAATCATATTAACATCATGGATGACATCAGTGTGATCCTCATCATAATCATCATCATCATCATTAGTAGCAGTAGCAACAACAACACCAATATCAAATGTGTCAAGGATCGGTGAATTCCTACCATCATCTTCAAATATGTTTTCTAGCACATGATCGTCATCTTCCATGGGATCATGATCTTTAGCTTCAATACTCACACCTTCATGTTCATCTATATTCACACCCCCAGGTTCCTCTGAGATGTGCTAGTCCATATCATATACAACACTGGGGAGATCGACCTATATAAAAATGATGATAATCAAGCCCCCCTTCAATGTGATAATCAAACCTCCTTCCATGGCTCATATGTATATTAATTATGAAAACAATATAACAAACAACTTACCAATGGATGATAATCAAACCCCCCTTCAATGTGACCATTCTCCCTACAATTTCTCTTTGTTGTTTTTCTTTTTATTCTTCTTGTCTTTAAGATGTTACAACTCTTGCATGGACATTAACATTTGTCATCATCTTCTCTTTGAAATTTAGACAACAATCTAGCGACTGTCTCCTTATTTTGATTGAATTCCCATGTATTATTTGACATGATCCTTAATGTGTGTATCTGAAAAAAATTGGACATGTTTTACTTAATGTTTATATCTACACATATGGTTTTGATAGAAAATGGTCACTCTATTTTCTTATGGTGATAACTCTTTAGTTGTCACAAAAAATACATGTTATGGTAGGTTTTATAAATGATATGTTACTTTGTAAATTTAACTTTACCACATAATGATTATTTTACCCATGTCATTCACCTTTTCAATTACATCACACATTTTTAAGTACACCTTCCCCTAAGTCACAAATTTATATGATTAACATAAGATCATTAATTCACTTCAGACTTTATTAATCATATTACTCATCTTTCAATAATCACTCCAAGTCACATCTGTAGAGTTTGACAACATCAAGCTTATATCAAATTCTGTCATAAAGTTGTGCATTTAGATTGGTGAACAAGCCTTTACTTCAGTTCTCTTCACATTAGCTTATATGGAATATCTTCTTTAGGCATCTTCCTACTCCTTCCAAAGGCTAGGCCTTTACTTCAGTTCTCTTAGGTTTATCTTATATGGATTGTGATTTTTTTGTTAAGGCTGATTTATACATTTTCTTAAGATTACCTCTAATAACGATTCCAATTGCTTGATATGTTTCTAACCAAGATGGAAGAAATGATTCTCTCTTTTTTATATCCATATTTTGATCTTCTTAATCAAGTATATGCATGTAATAATTAAAACATGCATGCAATAACTATTGAGACAGACATGTTAATTCCCTTACCTATAATTGCTTGATCAAACTTCTTTTCATACATGACCTTCTTACTATAAAACCCCAAATAGGATTGAATAATTTTGTGGATTATGGCTTAGAAACTAAGGAACCCAAAACTGCTAAAATTGAGACCCTTGAGGGGAGATCTTATCCAAAGAGAAGCTTAAAAACTAGTTGTTTCCCTAAATTTCCTATTCTGCAAATTTGGCCAAAATCTATTTCAAGGTCTCTATTTTACCCCTACCGAGCATCCCTAAAATTTTCATGGCCTCACATTTTGTTTCTTGGCCTCTGCAATTATTTCAAGCCCCTGGTCTGCAGGTTTAAAAAAAATTCATAAACTAACCATTATAGGCCAAAACCCTTGAAAACCCTAGAGCCTAGTTCTAATTCCTTGTTACTTTATCGGAAAATTAGGTGACTAAAGGGGCATGTGCATATTAAGTTTCCTCTTGTTCGCCAGTTCTCTTATTCTTTCCGGCGGTCACCTTTTCTTCCTCCAAACTGGCGGTTCCTTATTCTCCTGGTCACGAAATTAAGTGGTGGTGCCCTAAGTTATTCAGTGACTTTGCAATTTGCCCTCAGTTCAGCATTCGCTTAATGAAACCCTGGGTTCATGCATGATTCAGTGAATTAGTGAACTCCCTTTGTTCACATATTTGTTCAACCTAACCATAGTTCATCAAAGTATCTCGCAAATGAAATTGCCTTGTTCGCTGATTCGTTAGGTCAAGGTGGGGTTAGTTCTATAGGCAGTGGTGAGATTCTGCATCGGACGGTTGTCTTACGATCAGAAGGAATATTCCAGGGTCATGAGGAGATGAGACCAGCCATGGATTTTGTATGAGGGTTTTGTCTTCAGTCGGCGGTTACTTTTCCCATTCAATGATTAAGCGACTACAGTGGTTCACATAGTCTCTTAATTATGCCGGTTAAGCCCTTGACAGCTCGCAACTCAATCAGCAGTTAACTTCCCTTCAGTCATGCAATTGTTATATCTTTCGGCAGTCTCAAATAACTGAGGGTCCTAGTTAGCAAGATCTACGACTGGTGTGTGTTCTCATAGGTTTGTGTCAGAGCATCAGATCATGTGCTGACCATCGATCTTGATTTGTTGTCAGAGCTTCGTTCGGTGGGTCCTTTCTTTCTGACATGCTCGCATTTGATTGGTCCACTTAGTGATGAACTAGAACATGTCAGTGGGTCCTGATCCTTTTAGAAGGTTAAAGTATAGCAGGATCTTAGGGTTGTCGCTACGCCGTTGGGATAAGATGTGCACTTTTTAACTTAGTGGTTTAGCGACAACCATCTAATGTTCTTTCTGTAGATCATGGGTCCATCTGTAAGGTATGCTGACTTGCTCAAATGTAATTGGTCTACGTGGTGCTAACAAAGACTTCCAGTGGGTCCGGTGTGTTAGAAGGGGTCCTGGTCTAAAAGGATCTATAACTGGCGTAAAAGTGTAAGGAATATTCTGGGGCTTTAAGATCTTGTGCCCGTTGTTAGATTAGGATCTTATCTTTTGTGGGTCCGATATCAGTGAGGTGCCAAGGTGTCTACCGATGGAGTGGCCAAAATGAATAAAAGAATGCCAGGTGGCATAAATGGGCCCAGGGTTAGTAAAGCTTTTTGTGAACCAGTGAATAAGGGGTCTCTCTTGTTCGCTAGATTAAGCCACAGTTAGTAAAAATGGTTCAGCTATTCAGCGACTGCAGTGTTCGCTGAATCACTCGACCCAACTAGAGTTAAGAAATATATCTCGCAACTTAGAATTCTTCAGTCGCATGATCACCAAATAACTTAAAATAGGAGGGCTCGAGGTGGGTCCAAATATGCTGATGTGCAGAAAAGCTCGATTCTCATTGGTCCAAACATGCTGAGATGGATTTTTGACCATTCAAGGGGTTTATAACTATTTTCAGGTTAATCTAAGCCACTCATTTGCCAGGAAGGAAGAGACATCGATGGACACATTTTAAAATGATCGGCTAGCTGTTGGTATTCAAATTTGAATATGTTTGCAAAAGGGTTTTTCCAGTTTTTGATTCAATGGGATACAGCAACAAGGTAGCTCAAGAAAATTAATGTTTGCAGGACATTTGCAGTTAAGGAAGATGATGAGAAAGGCCTAGGCAACCCTCATGGGTCGAGTCCTATCCCTATGAGGTACCATTCTTGCATTAATGGCAAGACTTTTGTGCAGTAGGCTGAGTAAATCCAGGTTGCTTGTCGACAGGAAACATAGTACAAGCATGAACATCTTATCAGCCATGTTTTGCAGAGATATATTTATGATAAAAAATGACATTTTTAGGGTTTGGTTATTCTATTATTAAAATTCTTGTAACCCTAGATATTTTTTTTGACTCTCGCTTGCATGCAAAGGAGTATGTATATATTGTTTCGGAGCCTTTAGTGCTGAAGAGTTGGACAATTTGTAGAAGAAACTCATACTTTCTTAAGGGCCATCTATGGTATCATTTGTACCCTTTGGTTTATATAGTTGTATTTCTCCCATTGATGATTCAATTATTGCAGACATATTTTGTGACAATCCTTCATGTCTCTATGCTTCCTTGTTTGGATTATCTCTTATTGGATCAAAGTATGCGCATGTTTTCAATGATATTTTAGGGTTCCTGATCCCTCTTGCTTTCTACAATTTTGTGTGTTACTATGTTTGATCTAATTTGGATTTTCTTGTGGGTATACCTCAGCCCCCTTAACAGTCTTGTCTCAATCCTACACTGAGTTGTAGAAGTGAATGTCTGTTTGTAGGTCATAAGTTGTGCCTCATTCTCAAGCCCTCTTATGAAATATTTATGCAAGCCTATTTAGTAAGTTGTGACCTACTGGACCTAAGCTTTTCATTGATTTCATTCCTACATAATGAGATCCAAACCCTAGTTTCGGTGCATCACCTAGTAGGTAGTTTTCTTTCAAGTCATTTCCCTTACAAGCATTCCTTCTATCCCTTTCCCTTAAAAGTTTTTTTTACTTTCATTTCTAAAGAAAATTAAGGTGATTATCCAAGAGGAACCAGCCTAGAACCTAGAGGTCTCATCTCAGTTAGCAAAGGTCCCACAACCTAGAGATGATTCCCATGTTATATTGAGTTATCAAGACCAAGAGAGCTTGAGACAAAGGCGGAAACTCAGTGTATAACAATTTTGGCACGCTCGGTGGGACAAGAAGTTATTCAAATTCAAAGATATGCTATCTCTAATATGCAGATTACATAGTGCAGGCTTTAGAGGTCATTCTATCAAGTATATCTGGCGACTCCACTGATTTCAAGGATCCAGTCTACCTTGTTCAAAGTTTTATGAGAAAGATTGAGACTAGAAGCTCAAAGCCTACCTAATTTTCAGAGTTGCCCTCAAGAAGAAGTCATAAAGGTAGGTCAACTCAAAGAATATCCCCTGCAAGGAGAGTTTAGTCTACACCTCTTGATACCTCAAAAAGGATACCCTTTCCCTTTCTTTCCAAAAGAAGAGGTAGATCTCTAACTAGAGATCTAGAAGAAGATTCAAATCCAGCAATAGATACAACTCATATAGTTGTCAATCTTTAGATTCCAGCACCTACAATGGCTAGACCATTTTCCTTTGCACCATTCAATCAGGATAGTCGACTAAATTTTTCTCAACATCATGATGTGCCTTTGGTGGCACTGAAGAGTATACTTGATTTCACAAGTGAAGCGCAGACAACTACTTTTGAGCACATAAGAGATGTGACCACCATCTGCAGCATACACAACATTACTCAAGAAGATGTGGCGACAAAGTTATTAGCAGACTCTTTAAAAGGTAAGGCTCTAGAATGGTTTAGAACTCTAACTGTCAGTTCTATTACTTCTTGGGATGAGTTAGGGGATGCATTAAGTAAACATTTTGAGGACAAATCAGATAACTTGTCTCTAGTTGAATAGTTAACAACTATTAAGAGAGACCCTCAAGAACAAATGACAGATTACAATAGTAGATTCCTCAAAACATGGAATAGAATCCCAATCGCAGTGAGACCATCAGCTGACCATGCCTTCCTTTACTATTTACAGAGTTTGAATGGTCAAATTTCTATCATGATCCAGTCTATGGGTGGTACTTCCTTACCTCAAGCTTTTGACATAGCTGTCAGGGCTGAAAATTGTTTAATCCAAGCAGGCATGATTGCTAGAAGGCCTCTAATGCCCATTTTTCCTAGCCTTCAACCCATTGCACCTGGACAAGTACCCCCATTTACCCCTATTCCCACCATATTGGCACCTCAAGCTAGTACTACTGGCCAAGAGTTAACAACAAGCTTCTCTCAAGAGCAGCAAGAGATAAAAAATACTCAGCAAAGTAGTTAGCAAGAAATGACTAACTTGTTGCAGACCTTGAATAAAGAGGTCACAAATCTAAAGAAGCAAGGTCAAGGAATCAGACCACCATTTCAGTCACAAGGCCAAGGTCCTAATTAGCAATATCAAAATCAAGGATAGCCTTATCAACAAAATAGGGCACCATACCAAGGAGGCTATCAAGGACAAAGACAAAGTTCTAATAAGAGACCATTTCAACCATATAACCCTACACCTCTAAACTCTACAAACCCAATGAGGGATGTGGTTCCTAGTCAAAATAATGTGGCTATGGAGAATGAATGGTGTTTTCCTTGTAATTAGCCTCATAATCAGGCTACATGTTCAAATGGATGGATGAACCAAGCTCTAATGGTTCAAAATGCCTCACAAGCTCAATCAGAGGTTTCATCCAGTGGGTCAGTGCCTCAATAAGAATCACAAGAGAATGAGACTGCCCTTTTCAATTGGGAGCAACCAGACTTCAATGGAGTCAATGATGAGGCTGCTTTTGTTGCCTTTACAAGAGCAAAAAGAAGAGCTTGGGACATGGAGAGACTAGATTCTAATGCCAAAGCCACTACATCTACAGAGCCACTGCAGCAAGCTTCTCCCATCATGCCCAAGGAGACTCCCATCATTGCAAGCAAAGAAGGCTAACATTCCAAAGAAGTGGAGCCCATCATGCCAAAGATACAACAAAGAGTACACACTGTGACACCTTATAATATTGTAGACAACATGAAGAAGGTGAATTTCACCATGTCCATGTGGGACTCTTTGGCTCTTCCAAGATAGCCTGAAATTTTAAAGAAGTCTATGATAGAAGTAGCAACTCCTCAACCTGCAAAAGAAGCTGCAAGGCCGGTGTTGGTTAACACTAATCAAGGAAAGGAGGCTCCAAGTAGCAAATCCAATGCCAATGCCACACAAGGTAGGAACTCAAAGCCACCTCCCTTTTATGTATCTTTAATAATTGGAAATTCTTTAGTACATAATTGTATGGTAGATAGTGGAGCTACTAGCACTGTAATGCCCAAGAAAGTAGCTGATCAATTAGGGCTAAAATATGAACCCTTCCAAAAGAAGGTTACCCAACTTGATGGATCCTCAATCAACACTATAGGTGTGGCCAAGGATACCAGTTTAATCTTGCATGCTAGTCCTAATTTCTCAATCCTCCTTGATATATATATATATATATATATATATATATATATATATATATATATATATATATATATATATATATATATATATATATATATATATATATATATATATATATATATATATATATATATATATATATATATATATATATATATATATATATATATATCATAGACCTCCCTGCATTATTTGCTATATGTCTTTCAAGGGAGTTTACAGCCAAGATAGGAGGTTATCTATCTTTTGATTGGTCTCACATG
Organism: Chamaecyparis obtusa; assembly: GCA_027943335.1. Taxonomy (NCBI): domain Eukaryota; kingdom Viridiplantae; phylum Streptophyta; class Pinopsida; order Cupressales; family Cupressaceae; genus Chamaecyparis; species Chamaecyparis obtusa. The sequence continues at coordinate 10,635 of BSBK01014743.1, read as the reverse complement.
CTTTTTCATACAAGGTATGGGACCAAGGTCACCATTAAGTCAGAACCATTAGAAGCACACCATATAGAACCATATTTATCCAACACCATCAATGTGAACTGCCCCATATTTGATAGCAGTGACTTCCAAACCATTAATGAAGCAAGCACAAAGATAGAAAGTATCCTTGATATTTTTCTAGATGAGAGAGCTTCAGAGGCCAAAGAAAATCTTATTTGGGATTTTGGTTTGGGAAGTTATCTAATACAAGAAAGTGGAGTCATAGAGCCAAGCCTTCTCAAAGAAGATACTGATTTAGAGGATCATAATAGTTAGGTTTGGGATCTATTTTTTTATGGAGCTAGAAGTAGACATGGTTCTAGTGGTGGTGCTATGCTAGTGTCCCCAAAAGGAGAAAGGTATTCTACTACCTTTAGATTTAATTTCTCCTACACTAGCAATACTGCAGAGTATGAAAGTCTAGTCAATGGACTAGAATGGGCTAGAAAATGAGGGCTCAAGGCCTTAAAAGTTTATGGTGACAGTGAGTTAGTTTTCAGCCAAGTAAGAGGGATAAGTGCAATTAAGAATGACACCATGAAAGCATACAAGCATAGATTTTTGGATGCAATTGAAGATTTCCATGCTTTCAATATTGTTGCCATCCCTAGAAAGTTAAATCAAAATGCAAATAGATTAGCTGCTGTTGGATCCCAGTATGATATTCCAAATAGCATTTCAAAAGAAATGGATCAACAGCATATCAAAGTGATTGTCAGACCTTCTATTCCTGATAATGATGTCAATTGGCAGGTGTTTGACAATGATGAACAAATTCTGTAGTTCTTGTTTGAAGAAGATGTTTTTTCATAACACAATCAAGATAGGCTATCACAAAACTATGGTGATCAAGTGATACAACTCAAGTCCAATAAGATGCCTAGAGGTGTTGTTACTTTGGAGACTATCTTCAACAAGGATGATGAAGTTAAGAAAAGAAAAGCTGGCCTGGTAGTCCAACAAGAACATTGTGTTGAACTAGAGTTGGAACCAGGTAAGAGGTTACAATTTGGAAAAGTGAACACTGAATTGGAGAAGCAAGCTTACACCCAGTTATTCAAAGAATTCAGTGATGTTTTTGCATGGCAATATGAGGATCTGAAAGGTTTTGATCCATCCCTTGCCCAGCACACTATTGAGTTAGAACCAAATGCCAAACTAGTGAGGCAAAAACAAAGGCATGTTAATCCCAAGCTTGAGCCACTTATGCATAAAGAAGTGCTCAAATTGATAGAAAGTGGTATCATCTACCCCATCAAGCATACTATTTGGGTTTCCAACCTTGTTCCTATTAGAAAGAAGAATGGGGAGCTGAGGTTATGTGTTGACTTCAGGGATCTTAACGGGACCTCATTAAAAGACCGCCATCCACTACCCTCTATGGAACAAATTCTACAATGTGTCTCTGGATCTAAGAGATTTTCATTGTTTGATGGCTATTCAAGATATAATCAAATCATGGTAAATGAAGAGGATCAATATAAGACTACATTTACAACCAAGTGGGGAACCATGGCTTATCAAAAGATGCCCTTTAGTTTGTCAAATGCAGGAGCTACATTTCAAAAAGTAATGGATATGGCCTTTAAAAGCCTAATGTACAAGTTTGTGATGGTCTATTTGGATGACATAACTATCTATTCAAAACATGCAGTAGACCATATCAAACATTTGAGAAATATTTTTGAAAGGTGTAGAGAATTTGGGATATCTCTTAATCCCATGAAATGTGTGTTTGCAGTTCATGAAGGAAAACTATTGGGATTTGTAGTATCCAAAGAAGGAATTACAGTGGATCCTGAGAGAATTGCAGCTATCCTAGAGCTACCCCTACCACATCACAAGAAAAGTCTCCAGTATTTCATAGGAAAGATTAATTTTATTAGGAGGTTCTTGCGTAATATTGCAGATTTATTAAAGCCTCTAACAACCATGTTAAAGAAGAGTTTAGCTTTTAGTTGGACCAAAGAAGGGAAATTTAATTTCCAAGCTATCAAAGAGGCCCTAACAAAAGCTCCTGCCCTCTTAAACCAAAATTTCAATAAGGATTTCATCCTTTATGCTTATGGAGGTCATGATGCCACATTTGCAATGTTGACTCAAGAAAATTCAGATGGATTGGAGTAGCCTATTGCTTTCTTTAGCAAAGGTTTAGAGGAGTATGAACAGAGATACTCTTTTGTAGAAAAACATGTGCTTGATGTGGTAAAGAGCCTCAAAAAGTTTAGATATCTATTTACCCATAGCAAGGTACATTTAAAAGTTACTCATCCAAGTGTCAAAGAGTTTTTGCTTTCCAAGGACTTAAATGAGAAAAGAGCTGGTTGGATCACCAAGGTGATGGAATATGACATTGATATTCAAACTACTGAGTTGGTTAGAGGAAGAGGTCTTTGTGAGCATTTGGCAGAGGATGAAAGTTCAAAGAAATTAGAGAAAATGGATGCATCTCTGGTGGTGCATTCTATAGAAGAACAAGCCAAAGCAACAAGCTGGTTGCCTAATATGATCAATTATTTTAAGACAGGGCAATGTCCTGCAGGTTTGGATTTAGCAAAAAGGAGGTATTATAGGTTACAATCTATTCCTTTTGTGTTGATTGATGATGTTCTTTCCAGAAAGGATCACAGTGGTGTCCTTTTAAGATGCATTGATTCAAAAAAGATAGCTGATGTCCTATTTGAATTTCATGATGGACCGTCTGGAGGTGACTTTTCTCCTAGGACTACTACTTTTAAGATCACGAGGGCTAGATACTATTGGCCATCTATCTTTAAGGATAGTCATGATTATGTCAGCAAATGCATCAAGTGTGCCATGTTTGTAGGAAAAGAGAGGCTTGCAGCCTTGCCCCTACAACCAGTCAGAATAGAGCAGGCCTTCATGAAGTGGGAAATAGACTTCATTGGAATGATTAACCCTCCATCTAGTGCATGGCATAAATGGATAATTACTACAACTAATTATTTCACCAGATGGACATAGGAAATTGCTCTAAAAGAGGCCAATGAGAGTGTCGTCCTAAGCTTTTATGATGACTTAATTCATAGATTTGGCACTCCTGATTCCATCATCTCAGATAATGCCTTAGCATTCACAGGCCTCAAAGTATCAGAGTGGGTAGTCAAGAATGGCATCTATCTGAATACTAGTTCAAATTATTACCCTCAAGGCAATGGCTTAGCAGAATCAACCAATAAGAATTTGATTAGAATAATCAAAAAGACTCTTCAAGATAATCAGAGAGATTAGCATACAAAGCTCAAATCTTCCTTGTGGTTAGATAGAATTACCCCAAAGAAAATCATTGGTAATTCTCCTTACATGTTAGTGTATGGAAAAGAGGCTAAGTTGTCCATTTCAACAGAATTACTAGCTCTAGACTTAGCTACTCAATATGCCCTATTTGATGAAGAGGATCCCTTACAGATCAGATATGCTCAATTGATGGAATTAGAAGAACTCAGAGATAAATCCATGAAAGATATGGAATTCCATCAAATTCAGACAAAGAAGAATTTTGATAAGAGAGCCAGAGTAAAAAATTTCAAGGTTGGGGATGTAGTTCTCAAATGGGATGAATTCAGATCCAGACTTGACAGGCACACAAAATTTGATTCATTTTTGGGGTGGACCATTTGTTATAACAGAGTGCAAGGGAACCAATGCTTTTCAGCTTTCAACTCTGGAAGGAGATGCCCTGCCAATTTCAGTCAATGGATTCCACTTGAAGCCCTACTTTGAGGTTAATCCCTCCCTGTAAATTCCTATAGATATGTGTTTCTTATTTTCTTTCCCTTTTTCTAGCCTAGTTTTCCTACTTTCCAAGAAGTGCTCATGCACAAGTTTGCCTTGTTGTTCAATTTTGTCCCTCTGTCAAAGTTTTGTGTTTAGAATGACCCCATGCCCAATGGATATGTCAAGGCCACTCGTTTTCCATGTTTAACATGCTGACATCTAGTAGAAATCACCAAAATGTTGCCCTAAATTTCATATTCTGCAAATTTGGCCAAAATCTATTTCAAGGTCTCTGTTTTACCCCTGCCGAGCGTCCCTAAAATTTTCATGGCCTCACATTTTGTTTCCTGGCCTCTGCAATTATTTCAAGCCCCTAGTTTGCAGGTTTAAAAAATATTCATAAACTAGCCGTTATAGGCCAAAACCCTTGAAAACCCTAGAGCCTCGTTCTAATTCCTTGTTACTTTATCGGCAACTTAAGTGACTAAAGGGGCACGTGTGTATTAATTTTCCTCTTGTTTGCTAGTTCTCTTATTCTTTTCGGTGGTCACCTTTTCTTCCTACGAACTGGCGGTTCCTTATTCTCCTGGTCACGAAATTAAGTGGCGATGCCCTGAGTTAATCAACGACTCCAAGATTTGCCCTCAATTGGCCATTCGCTTAATGAAACCTTGGGTTCATGCATGATTCAGTGAATTAGCAAACTCCCTTTGTTCATGTATTTGTTCAACCTAACCACAGTTCATCAAAGTATCTCATGAATGAAATTGCCTTGTTCGCTGATTCGCTAGGTCAAGGTGGGGTTAGTTCTGCAGGCAGTGGTGAGATTCTACATCAGACGGTTCTCTTATGATCGGAAGGAATATTCTAGGGTCATGAGGAGATGAGACCAGCCGTGGATTTGGTATCAAGGTTTTGTCTTCAGTCGGCGATTACTTTTCCCATTCGGTGATTTAGCGACTGCAATGGTTCGCATAGTCTCTTAATTATGGCGGTTAAGCCCTTGACGGCTAGTGACTTAGTGAGTAGTTAACTTCCCTTCAGTCATGCAATTGTTAAATCTTTTGGTGGTCTCAGATAACTAAGGGTCCTAGTTAGCAATATCTACGGTTGGCGTGTGTTCTCATAGGTTTGTGTCAGAGCATCAGATCATGCGTCAACCATCGATCTTGATTTGTTGTCAGAGCTTCGTTCAATGGGTCCTTTCTTTTTGACATGCTCACATCCAATTGGTCCACTTAGTGATGAGCTGGAACATGTCAGTGGGTCCTGATCCTTTCGAAAGGTTAAAGTACAGTAGGATCTTGTGGTTGTCACTACGCCACTGGGATAAGATGTGCACTTTTTAAGTCAGCGGTTTAGCGACAACCATCTGATGTTCTATTTGCAAATCGTGGATCTGTCTATCAGGTATGTTGACTTCCTCAAATTTAATTGGTCCTTCATGGTGCTGACAAAGACTTACAGTGGGTTCGGTGTGTCAGAAGGGGTCCCAGTATAAAAGGATCTAAGGCTGGTGTAAAAGCGTAAGGAATATTCTGGGGCTTTAAGATCTTGTACCTGCCGTTAGATTAAGATCTTATCTTTTGTGGGTCTGATGTCAGGGAGGTGCTGAGGTGTTTGTTGATGGAGCGGCTGGAATGAATAAAAAAATGCCAGGTGGCATAAATGGGCCAAGGGTTAGTAAAGCTTTCTGCGAACCAGTTAATAAGGGGTCTCTCTTGTTCGCTAGATTAAGCCATGGTTAATAAAAATGGTTCAGCTATTCAACGACGACAATGTTTGCTAAATCGCTTGACCCAACTAGAGTTAAGAAATATATCTCATGACTTAGAATTCTTCAGTCGCATGATCACCAAATAGCTTAAAAAAGGAGGGCTCGAGGTGGGTCCAAATATGCTGACATGCAGAAAAGCTCGATTCTCATTGGTCCAAACATGCCGAGATGGATTTTCCACTGTTCAAGGGTTTTATAACTATTGTCAAGTTAATCTAAGCCACTCATTTACTAGGAAGGAAGAGACATTGACGGACACATTTTAAAATGACTGGCTAGCCGTTGGTATTCAAATTTGAATATGTTTGCAAAGGGTTTTTGCCAGTTTTTTATTCAATGGGATACAACGTCAAGGTAGCTCAAGAAAATTAATGTCTACAAGACATTTGCAGTTAAGGAAGATGATGAGAAAGGCCTGGGCAGCCATTATGGGTCGAGTCCTATCCCTATGAGGTACCATTCTTGCATTCATGGCAAGACTTTTATGTAGTAGGGTGAGTAAATCCGGGTTGCTTGTCTGCAGGAAAGATAGTACAGGCATGAACATCTCATCGGCCATGTTTTGCAGAGATATATTTATGATAAAAAATGATAGTTTTAGGGTTTGGTTATTCTATTATTAAAATTCTTGTAACCCTAGTTAGTTTTTTTGACTCTCGCTTGCGTGCAAAGGAGTATGTATATATTGTTTTGGAGCATTTAGTGCTGAAGAGTTGGACAATTTGTAGAAGAAACTCATACTTTCTCAAGGGCCATCTATGGTATCATTTCTACCCTCTGGCTTATATAGTTGTATTTCTCTCATTGATGATTCAAATATTGTAGAGGTATTTTGTGACAATCCTTCATGTCCCTATGCTTCCTTGTTTGGATTATCTCTTATTGGATCAAAGTATGTGCATGTTTTCAATGATATTTTAGGGTTCTTGATCCCTCTTGCTTTCTACAATTTTGTATGTTACTGTGTTTGATCTGATTTGGATGTTCTTGTGGGTATACCTCAGCCCCCTTAACAGTATTGTCTCAATCCTACACCGAGTTGTAGAAGTGAATGTCTGTTTGTAGGTCATAAGTTGTGCCTCATTCTCAAGCCCTCTTATGAAATATTTATGCAAGCCTATTCAATAATTTGTGACCTACTAGACCTGAGCTTTTCATTGATTTCATTCCTACATACTGAGATCCAAACCCTAGTTTTGGTGCATCACCTAGTAGGTAGTTTGCTTTCAAGTCATTTCCCTTACAAGCATTCCTTCTATCCCTTTCCCTTAAAAGTTTTTTTTTACTTTAATGTCTAATGAAAATTAAGGTGATTATCCAAGAGTAACTAGCCTAGAACCTCGAGGTCTCATCTTAGTTAGCAAAGGTCCCACAACCTACAGATGATTCCCATGTTATACTAAGTTATCAAGACCAAGAGAGCTTGAGACAAAGGTGCAAACTCAGTGTATAACACTAGCCTTGATAGTAAAACCCCAAAGACACTAAAAAAGTGTCTTATTACTTCTCCTAGTGTGAAAATAAACTAAATAAATCCTTTATTCATTGAAACCCTAAATGGTCATCTAGTCATCTGGATAACCATAATTAGGTTTCCCATGCTACTACAAAAGAAGAAGTGGAAGTGTTAGCCAACATCTCCTGTCAGAAATGAAAAGAGAAGATGGATAGGGAGCTCCAAAGCCAAAGTAGAAACAAAAGGAATTAATTAAATTTATAGCATGTTGTAGAAGATACTGAAAACCCTCAAGAAGATACATAAAAAGAATTAATGAAAATGTCTCCTTTACTTGTCCTAATCTTCCAAAAATGGAAGAACTTAATGAAAAAATGGAAATATCTCGTCGTCAAGAACCAATGCAAGATGCTATTACTATTGTGGAAGAATTATTACCCCAAAGTGAAATCCTTCATGGATCACCTCCTAAGGAAATTTTTAATACTTCTAGTGCTCCTTTTGTTATTCAAATGATAGTGGCAGCTCCAACTACATCTCCTATTATTTCCTTTAATGAACCTCTTCCAAATACTACTAACAAGATAATCCACAACTTACAACACAATTGAAAGGGAAGTCACTAGGGAGTGATAAAGGTGAGGGAAAGATAGTTACCCATTCAAAGGTTCATGTGAAGCTGATTCAAGGTGGTTTTGACTTTCCACTTAGTTTGTTGCTATTACCTAGTTTTGCTACATAACAGTAAACCTCCTTTCACAATCTCTTACTCCTCACTACATTACCATGAAATCCTTGTCACAACTCCTAATTATACTTCATAATACCATTAATCTCCTATCACAAAATACTTCCTATTGTGTTTTATTATGCATTCCTTATATGAATATTTTATATGACCATGTGATTCCATTCATTGTAGAATGTATAAGATCTCTGCTTCATTGTTAGTGTGTAGGTGAAGATTCATATAGGTATGGTGATGAATTTTGCATAACACAAGTCAACATTTGAAATATCAATAACAAGAGTGGTAGAAATGTTATATGACCCTTGCTAATCAGTTATATCTATTACTTGCACAAAATTGGATAGAAAAATGATGCATGACAAAGTAATAGATTAAGTGATTCAATAAGTATTTAAGAAAATAGATTATTGGAAATGGAATGGAAGCATGAATGACATTGTTGTAATAAAATTTATGTGACAATCAAAGAGTAGGTATTTGATTTGATGGAATGGAAGCATGCAATGACATTGCCACAATAAAAATCATGTAATGATGGTTTTTTATAGTGAGGCATGGGTATATGATTGGATAAGTCACTAATACACAAAAACAATAGGGATGGGAGAGTGTAATACCTCAACACATCTAACAATTAGTCTAGTAAAGATTCATGGTTGAACCCTTCCTTGTGAACTAGATGTGGTGGTATTTTGGGAGTAAGTTCTTTCCAAATAATTTATTAACTATAGATACAAAAATGTATGCTAGGAGACACATTAGTAGTAAACTATAGACTCTATATCTTAAATTTAATAAAATAGTAGTAGTAAACTATAAAAAAATGACACAACTATGTCATCTCTATCTAATAGATTTTAATTCATGTTTTTTGGTTGTGACATATTGGTTTAAATTCATTCCCTAATATGTGGTTTCATTATTAGTCCCTATCTTCTAAACGTATGGATTAAATTTTTTGATTTCTACATGTGGTGAATAGAAGGCATTGATTGCCATAGACAAGTGTCTAGGAAACAAATGAGATGATACAAAGAAGGCCCATGACTCTCTCCCTCTCCAATTTTCTTTCTCTTTCAATTTTATACTTGGTTTTTAAAGCATGAAACTTTGCAAAGTTCAGATTTAATGTTCAAGCCTCGTGCCTCAATGCAAAAGAGTCTATTAGCTCATATTTGACACATATCTCATTTTTCTATACATCCCAGCTTCACTGGTTACTGTGAAACTTAGTTAGTGCTACTAGTTCCTAGTTTGGGATGTCATTTGAGATGAATACTAGTATTTTCTTTTATTATTAATTATGCCTTCATTTTTGCATTGGACTTCATATACAGGCATGGCCAAATTATCCATTATGGGATCTATAGTCTCTTTTATGCTGCTGATATCTACCCAAGGTTGGAAATTTCTCCATTTTGATTTGACTATACTCTGTGCATATTTTTGCCATGTTACGTTGACCTTATCTATGCTATTTATTTATTTTAGAGTACTTATCCAATTATTTCATTAATTTTTCTAGAACCTTCCTGTATAAAGGTTTCACTTCAATAATGATTTTTCTGAATTCACATTTCTCTTTTTTCTTTATTAAATAAAAAACAAAAAATAGACATTCTTTTTCTCTATTTCTGTTGACTAGGACTCTCATGCTTGCCTCTCGGTTGGAGCTTTAAATAGATTTTATAACTCATTATTATTCTCCCATTTGTGTATTCAAGGATAATTTGTTCTATGCTTATTCTTCATTAAGGTTTTTAGAATAAGAATGTCTAACTTTAGAATTCACTTCTCCAACCAACACCGACTTTTTCTATTTACTAAGACTAGGAACACCTTATAACTTGGTTTCTATCCGAGTTAGAATTATCTTCCAATTTTTTTGACATTCTTCTTCTTTGATATTCTGAATCTCTTCCTCTAGCCCTAACCTTCTTACCACAATTTTCATCAGTCTCTTTGCTATTTATAAACCAATTTTTTTTGAAATTGAGCTTCCTCACTAGTTTAACTACAAAGAAATCTCAAATCTCCAATCACTCTACTACCAACATTGGATCATGTTTGATTGATAATAAGAGAATTGAAGCATACTAGTAACCAGGATAGTCATAAATGAATATATTTTCTACTATTGTTTCTCTATAAGATTCAATATAATTTGTAACAAGTTAAGTTACACATTCAATTAACCCTTATCCTTGATAGATCCTTAGACATGACTGAAAGATAAAAAATAGAGATGAAACTTTAGAATCCAAATGTAGTTGGTCACAGTTATAAAATTTCTAATCAATTTAGATTTCATAATATTGCTGATAGTAATGACGCATATACAGTCATAAATAATAAAACAACCCACAAAAGATGATAAATTATTCATAGATGGATGCTTATTGATAGAAGGTTTTCTTTATGCAAAATGAAATTGAAGTGAATGTCTATGTTTTCCAGTTCAACAAAGATTCCAATAAGGTTATTGAAGAAAATAAATTGAGAGTACTTTATGTACCTCCAGCTCAACTTCCTTCCACTATCCTTGAATCATCAGAAGAGGAATAATCACAAAAGTAAGCTACAAGCTACATTACTTTTGATGTGTCCTCAATTTAAACATTTACATGGCTCAGTTTAAAAGTTTACAAGGCTCAATTTTATAACTTTATCTTTCAAGCATAGTAATAATGCACAACAAAAAGAACACAAATAACAAAATAAAAGTACACAATATTTTAGACATTAGTATGTGGACTAGTAGTCAATTCTGAATAAATGTTTTGAACTACTGTTGAATATATATATATGTATATATATGTATATGTATATGTATATAGATATATGTATATATATATATATATATATATATATATA
>BSBK01014742.1:0-42861 GCA_027943335.1 Chamaecyparis obtusa | reverse complement strand
CTCATATGATGAAGTCATGGCAGACTGTGCTTACTATTCATGCAAGTACTCTTGATTGTGAAAGAGTATTTTCAAAGAAAAATATCATCAAAGATGTCAGAAAGTCAAAGCTAAGTTTGGATACACTAGATGCATTAATGAGATCGTCCTTAAATCTATCTAAAACAAATGGTGTAAATTGGAATGAAGTATATAGGATATGGAAGAACACAAAATCAAGACGAGTTATTGACCTTTGATAATATTAGTTAGTTTCAATTATATATAATAATATGTGTTTTAAAATAGTAATTAGATTATTTGCACTTCTTTATTAAGAATGAAATATTTTTTTTATATTTAACATATGTATTACAAGTTATATTGAAAAAATATTTAAATTTAAAATAATTTATTAAATTATTCATAAATTAAAAAATTTGACAATCAATATTTTTCTTAAAACGTAAAATGAAAGATAGTAAAATGATCAAACCGTCATAAAAAATTCAGATGACAGGTAGGAGTGACCGTCAAATTCCAGGCCTGGTGGGTAATAGAAAACCCTCCCCAAAAATCCACATCTAAAACGTCGTTCACCAAATTTCAACATAAACTGCGACTTAGCATTAGTTAAAGTCGATATCATTACCTAGAATATTTACTACTATTTTTATACTTGGAAAACCGATATAAAAACATCGAAAGTCAATGAATGATGTGTGTAGCGCCTTGAAAAATGGTAATATTACGCTTTACGCCGAGCGACAAGGGAATTAAGGCAACCAAACGCCCACTTTTTTCACGTGTGTGTCGCCCACTAACACATACATGTATCCTTCGCGTTGCCTGCCACTGCCAGTATCCATAAAATATTTCAAATGGAGAATAAAACACGATATAATTCCCATCTTCCACATATTTGTAACGACTTGTTTCGCATATTGGCAAATTGATTCTATCTAATTTTTCCTGGTTCCCCGCATTCATTGCACCCATGTTTGGTAGAATTTTATCCATTATTTACGGTCGTTTAAGGCCAATGAGTTGAAATCAAAGTCTATTTACGGTGGAAGTAAGTTGAAGGCGTAATTCACATAGTACCATATTAACTGCAAGTCAACTATTTTTCTTGTGATAATATCCATTGGCAAACAAAATGTATCCAATGGAAATTCTGTTGTATTAAAAACTTATTATTGTCTGTTCTGGAAACAATACGTATGTCTGTTGTAAACAAAGGAGAAGTTCTGACATTTGGTAAAGAATGTTCTGACCTTGGAGTAGACTGAAAATGGTGGGTGCGAGTCCGTGAGTCACATAAGGCGGAAGATCCAAACCCAGGTTAAGACGAATAACAAATGCGAGAATAGAACCAGAATCCGTGAATATCGGCCAGAGCTCACAAGCTTTCATATTATATTCACGTGAAGACTTAAGTCTATGAATATTTCTTTCACTCCGCCAATATCAATGGGACCCTGTTTGCAATTCTTCGTTTGCGTCGATTTCTATTAAGACTTTGGGCAACAATTAACATGCCTGTGGGCCTCAAATCAAATGACTGAATTATTCTTCAAATTATGGCGTGTCCGGAAGGGTGTATTTTTCCGGCTCCATGTGAATCCAAAGGAATAAACCAAAGTCCGGAAACTCCTTTTTTTTTCCTTTAAATTGAATTTGATTTGTTTTAAAAGAGACCCACAGTAAAAGACAAAGAATGATTTTAATTTTAATTTAGTTGTAAAGTGTAGAAATTCGATTTGATTTGTTTCTAAATGTCTTAATAATAATATCTATCAATAGTTTTTAAGTAAATTGGTAAGAAAAATTGTGCTTTGTTGCAATTGTAGAACACATATTGATATATTTCTTACTAGTCTATTTGTATTTAGAAAGTTTTTGTAAAAATGCTGATAGATATCATAAAATTAGAAAAACAATAGCTTATTTGGAAAGTCCCTTGCTTATAACTAAGGTTTCAACTCCACATCAATAAATATGATGCTACATCAGCATGCTTTTTGTCAAGGTGTCCAAAAAAGCCCAAAAAAGTTGAGGCTAATATTTGTTTACCCAGTCATGTCTTTTATTGATGCACTCATATAGCATCACATGATTTGTTGCTCTTTAGATCTAAGAAATAGGTTTCATTTATTTATAAATAGTCATCATTAACAATAACAAGTTTAAAGTCACAACTATTGATACAATAATGTAAAAAAAATTTAGACATTAAATCAACAAGTACTATTAAAACTATTAGAATGCCTTAACTACTAGATCCTCCCCTATAAAATTATTTATTAAATTTAATTTTCTTTTAAAATGAAAATTTTCATTTTATTTGTTTTCAATTGTCTTAATAATGATATCAGCTTTTCCAACTGGCTTAATGTGTAATTCTTTCCCAATGCATCCCAAACTTTTCCCAATGCATCTCATTTTCTGCTTGAGTTTTCCAGTTTAGTTTTCAATAACCGCTCAACGATACGGTGTCCATGCACTCCAAGCTTTCGGGAAGAATCTGCACCGTTCATTGCCATCTAACTTGAGCTCCTTTAGTGAACGCCGGTCTATCCCTGGATCTACCGCTCGTGACTCGTGCTACGTATTCTTCATGTCAAATTTAAAATCCACGCGATCGCCGTCGCCAAAACGACGTTGGAAATGACCGTTTATCAGTTAAACGCTATACACATTTAGTGTTTTTTCAAGTTTATCGTAGAATCCAAGGTAAATCAACAGGATTCTCGTGAATTAGGGCGCTTGATTTTACGGGATTGCACGTTCTGGTCCTGAACATCCGCCATGGCGGGACCCAAATAACTGCCTTTTTAGAACAGTAAAATGTGTCTTCTTCCCTCCATTGATCGTTTTGCCGTTCTATAAATTCCAGTCATTGGTGAGTTAAGCAGATACAAATCATCTGCATATCTGGTAGTGTTGAGTAGGAGCGAGAATGAGTGGGAAAGTAGCTCTGTTAGTTTTGAGCTTAGGCTTGTGTTTAATAATGGCAGTGAGAGCAAGAGTGGTTGACTACAATAATAGATTTGCAGCTTCCTCTCATAATTACAAAGACGCTCTTACTAAATCCATTCTCTTTTTTGAAGGCCAGAGATCCGGCAAACTCCCTTCAAATCAGAGGATGAGATGGAGGGGAGATTCTGCCGTTGCTGACGGAGCTGATCAACATGTATGTTCATATCTTATTTAGCTATTTGTAAAGTCATTTCTGACATAATGATGGTCTAGGTAAAGCTAAATGATGTTTGTTATGGCGGCAGGTGGACTTGAGCGGAGGATATTACGACGCGGGAGATAACGTGAAATTTGGGTTCCCAATGGCTTACACTACCACAATGCTATCATGGAGCGTGGTGGAGTTCGGACAATACATGGGTGACGACCTCCAACATGCAATGAATGCCGTTCGTTGGGCTACTGATTATCTGCTCAAAGCCACTTCCAAACCGGGAGTTATATATGTGCAGGTTTACACCATGAATGGAATCTTTTCTTGTTAGATTGTGTAATATGTTTAGAAACATTGTTAGAATATTTAGATTGTGTAATATGATAAGAAAAACTTACGCGGCTGAGCTCAGAAGTAACATATGTTTATGCTACAGAAAATGGATGAATATGTTTTCTGAAACAATCTGTATTGATATGTTTGTATTGGGTGATGGTGCATATAGGTGGCTGATCCTAACATGGATCACAAGTGCTGGGAGAGACCAGAGGACATGGACACTTCTCGTAGTGTGTACAAAATTGACAGTGAACACCCTGGCTCAGATGTTGCTGCTGAAACTGCTGCAGCCCTCGCAGCTGCCTCCCTCGTCTTCAAATCAACGGACAAATCTTATTCTGACCTTCTCCTTCAAACTGCAATGCGGGTAAAATCGCCATTACTTTCATTCATATTTCTGTCTGCGTTATACTCATTCTGTTTCATCACATCGAATTCTATTGAAAAGTTAGAGTTTTGATTCGATGTTTTGTACCTTTTCCAGGTGTTTGATTTCGCAGATAAGTATAGAGGATCTTACAGTGACGCTCTCTCGCCTGAAGTTTGCCCGTTCTATTGTTCCTACTCTGGTTATCGTGTAAGTATAATATTCAATTTTAAAAAGTCTAATTATAATTATCTTGGTAAGATTTATAGGACTCTAATTATGATTATCTCAATAGACATTCTATAATGACAGTAGGGTTTGTAGGTCAACATAACTTAGAATTATTTAAGCTATTTTTAAAAATTAAAAATTATTTTTATTTATTTAATAATAATCTATCAATATTTTAAACATAAATATAGGTATGCTATTGTAGAAAACACTGACCCAAACAAATTTGTTTGCTGGCAGGACGAATTACTGTGGGCAGCAGCTTGGTTGCAAAAGGCCACAGGAAACCCATCATATGTCAACTACATTCAGACAAATGGGCCCAATCTGGGCGCTGACGACAGCGATAATATCTTCAGCTGGGATGAAAAGCACGCTGGAGCTCGAGTTCTGTTAGCCAAGGTTTAGAAATGAAGAAAAGAAGAGTCCACCTCAATGTCTTACACTATAATGGCTGCTGTTAAATACTAAATCTTACGCTTCGGTTTTGCAGGAATTTCTGGTTAAAAATGTGAAATCCCTAGAAGATTACAGAGGCCATGCTGATAGCTTAATTTGTTCTCTTCTGCCCGAAACTTCATCTTCACAATACACGCCAGGTTTCGCTATTTCATGGATTTCAACTAACCCATGTTTATGTTGGATATACACACAAATTCGTTATTCATGTTGTATATATACTCAAATTCATTACTTAATTGTGTTGCAGGTGGGCTTCTGTTCAAGATGAGTGAAAGCAATTTGCAATATGTTACGTCGACAAGCTTCTTGCTTTTCACTTACGCAAAATATTTGGACATTTCCAAGCAAGTAGTTAAATGTTCTAATGGCGTCGTCACCCCCACCAGGATCCGTACCCTTGCTAAAAGACAGGTGAATACACAATACAAAACAGTGTTTGTTTCTATTCATTAATGAAACCTTCAAGTCACTGAAATTATTTCACCGTTGTGTTTTATTCAGGTTGATTATATTCTGGGAGACAACCCACTGGGAATGTCATACATGGTGGGCTACGGTACAAAGTTTCCTCAGCATATTCACCACAGAGGATCGTCATTGCCTTCGGTTTATCACCATCCTCAGAAAATATCGTGCAATGATGGTTTCAGTTTAGGATTGAATGGTAACGGTCCAAACCCAAACATACTGGTTGGAGCAGTTGTTGGAGGGCCTGATAACAATGATCAATTCAGAGATGATCGAAATGACTATTCACACTCTGAACCAGCTACTTACATTAACGCTCCATTCGTCGGCGCTCTTGCTGCTTTAGCTCGCTCCATCTGATTTTTCTTCTTGTCTGTAGACAATATTCACCACTCATAATATTTCCTATAAAAGTGGAAGGATCATGTCTTCTCAAATGCAACCTTCAAAGAGTTGTTCATTAATATAATATCGCGTTTTCTACTTTCCAACAATTATTCTGTCAATTATTTTATTTTATTAAGATTATTGACTGTTTGAAATTTAAGAATAATTAAAGAGAATTAGTAATATAAATAAACTAAGATTATTGATTGTTTACGAAAAAATATAAATAAACTATCATCTCATCATTAAATTAGGTGATATTTAAAAACAATTGTATTACAGGGACACTAAATATTCTTATAAGAAAAAACTAATGATATATAATATTTGAACATGCTATTTTTTGATATTATTTAAAATAATTTTGATGACATGTTTATTATATGCACAGTAGGTAAAATTTCGAGCTAAAATCAAAGCCTGGCGATATTCCTTACACTTGTAAAACAAACAATACCATCTTGAAAACAAGAGACATCAAAATGTTCAGTCAAATATAAACATATTCTCTTTCATTTCCGAAAAAAACAGATTCCAAGTGAATGAATATAATAAATGTATTCCCTACATTGTTGTTCCCGTTAGCTCCCACGTGGGAGTCATTCGGAGATAACGTTGACATACAAAACAGACATTTGCAGTCTCCGAAACTAGATCTGGTCAAAATAGAGGATACAAGCGCCGGTTCGTGACTCTCTGTACATAATAATATCATATCGATAAAACAAAAATGTATGCTCCTCCATGACTTCTTATAGTATTGCCCTGAATAAATATCAGACAATCCAAAGTATTTATCCATGAATGAACTTGTTTGACGTTCTTGTTAACTTGTCCCTCCCGCAAAGCCTATATATGAAACGAAAAGATTTATGGGAATAAAGTCGACCGTCAGAATATTAAAGAGTTGGCTTAAAATACGCGAAGTACAAACGTTCAAGAAATGAATTGATTTAGGATTAAAAATAACTAGTGACACGACAATGTAAACATGCCCACGTCAAAATTATATCTAATCTTGCAATGTAAGATATTCTCAGATTAAAAATTTGATCCGAATTTCCTCATGCCCTTCTTGATACCATTTTATACATAAATATTTCAAATGTTTGAAGTATCGGCCAGAAACGTACATATTAATCCTCTTACAGTTAAAAAAAGTTAATATAATATGCACTTTGCCATATCTCCGTAAATATGTTGTCATTACAATTTATTTTTTTTAAATCCCATTTAAAAAATTCGTTATATGCCATTTCACATGAACTTGTCAAATTTTCAATTTATTGACTTCAACCATTTAATTTTCAAAGATACATATCCATTCCATGTGGGTCCCCCTCATTGAGATTTGCCTTTACTCACTTGCCCCTTAATACTTCGCTTTTATTATGACATGTTATAAGTCTAGACGTAGGCACTTACGTCCCATTTATTCCCATACCTTTTCATGTCTTATTTTCATATCATACAAATTCCTCATTAAGGGCCTCGATTTGTGCTAGGCAAAACTGTCTATTTTTATCTTCCATATTTCTTCATTTTTTCAATGATATGAATAAATTTGTTTATATGAGAACCTGCTTATTATTTGTCATAAGTATGTGACAAGTTATTTTTATTTTGTCTTTTCTATGCGTGGACCCCCTTTACATACACTTATTTAATTTTTAAATTTAAATTTTGGGTGGCCATCTTAATTA
This sequence comes from Chamaecyparis obtusa, assembly GCA_027943335.1. Classification (NCBI taxonomy): domain Eukaryota; kingdom Viridiplantae; phylum Streptophyta; class Pinopsida; order Cupressales; family Cupressaceae; genus Chamaecyparis; species Chamaecyparis obtusa. The sequence continues at coordinate 35,729 of BSBK01014742.1, read as the reverse complement.
TTTATATTTATGTATATATATTATTATATTATTTGTAAAATAGTAAATATATAACATTTATCAAGACAAGATCTTGGTATTATGAATGTTGAGCTTTTTGAAATATTGAATTTCATATATTTTTTCAAAAGTCTATAATTTAAATTGTGAATATGAGATTTGGATGATCATGAGCTAGATATTGTAACATCTACAAATACAAAATTTGAGGATATAATCGATTATATATTTATTAATTTATTTTTCTTATTTAATTTAATCTTTGCCATTGCTTGAATAATATACATACTATCTATTATGATAATACTTCACACAACCTACTTAAGCATAGACGATTTCTAAGAACAAAACTAATGAAAAGGTTATTAGGCTGATAAACTTAATCTAGTTTAAAAATTCATAGATATTTGAATGTTATTTAAAAAGGTACTTATATGTCATAACAACTATTGCAATCTAGTTATAAATTGGAGTTATATTTAAAATAGGATAGAGCAAGAGGACATGTAGAAGGTCCAAGAAACATGTTACAAGAACAAATATTAGAAAAATACCCACAATGTTTGTTTCAACAGTTGGGTTGCACAATTAAAAATAAGCTTAGAAAAATGGACCTTTCATATCCTACTATCTGTTTACATGGAGAATAAATTTAATAGTGTAATAAATGATGGTGTTACATGTACTAAAAGACCCCAAGAAGCCAACTAATGAACTAGTCTACATAGATATGGATTAAATAATTTCATTATTGATAATGGATTAAATATTATTCTGATGAAAATGTTTCCAATCATATTGATAATGTAACTAGCCCTTAAACTTCTTGTTTTAAGCAATGAAACTTGTGGTCATGTGATCAAGTGGAATAGTTCCAAAGATGAGCCTAGTTCAAGATTTGTCATTGTTTCTCAAAATAATTTTAATGTTACTTTTGGGTATTCGCTCCAAGATAGTGAACAAAAAGGGGGGTGTAAGTGGCCACTTTTTTCTTCTTCTGAAATTAGCCAAACCTAAAGTTGGAGGAGAAAGTTGAGAGTTGTGCATTAAAATTTTGAAAATACCAAAAGAACAAGAATTATCGTATTTTGAATCTAGTTTCTAAACTAACAAAAATATATTAAAAAATGGATAATATTAATAGGTTCAAATTCTTTGTGCACTAGAAACTATTCCTATTTTTTAGCAAAACATAACATTGTGTCTTAAGTTCACACTTTTCTCCCATGCAATCATATTGTACAATAGCTTTAGTAGCCCGAGTCTTCATGGAGGAATTTGTGATATTACATGGCATTCCATGTAGAATTATCTCAAATCAAGATCTTGTATTCACTTTAGCATTGTGGACTTCATTGTAGCATGCTTTTAGGAGCTTAGTTGAACTTTAGTTCGACATATCATCATGAGACTAATGGACAGATAGAGTGGGTCAATTAGGTATTGGAAGACATGTTACGAATGTATGTCATGGACTGGCAGACTCACTGTGAGGACTTTCTATATTTGGTTGAGTTCACTTATGATAATGGTTATCATAGCTATATTGGTATGTCACCTTTTTAGGCCTTATATGTCCATCCTTGTTGTACCTCCTTGATTTGGGATTAGTTAGAGGACTGAATTCTTCTTGGTCCTAAGATGCTCTAAGAAATGGAACAATAGGTAGAGTGCATCTAGGGGCATCTAGCTACAGCATAGGATTAACAAATGTATGTGGATGTTCATAGAGTAGATAGATAGTTTACAATTTGTGATTGGGTATTTTTTAAAGTGCATCCACGGAAGAGTCCAATCCATTATGGAAAGGGTTTGAAGTTGGTACCTTCTTTTTTTGACCCATTTGAGATCCTAGAGAAAATTGGACAAGTTTCTTGTCATCTAGCCTAGCTTACATATATGATGTTTTCCATGTTTCTGTACTTAGGAAATATATTCTAGATGTCAGACATGTTCTTGATTATAATGCATTGTAGTTTGAGGAAGGGAAGTTGTCTTTGTAGTCCATTCATATACTTCAACAATGAGGACTAACCCTCAAGAGATTTACGATTGAGCAGGAAAGGGTCTAATGAGACCTAAATGATGAGTCTTTAGTGACTTGGGAGGATGTATTGAGATTGAGGGAGTTATATATCCATGTTTTTTTGTAGGCTTATAGGTGTAACCTAATCTTAAGGAGGAGGATGTAATACCCACACATATGTTGTTATTTCTATTTATGGTGTTGAACTCTTTTATGTGTGTGCAAGACTCAATTTTATTTGATGGTACCTTGATGGTACGTAAGTACATTATGATGACATACTTACATTGATGTGACTATTGCTTGAGTTATTTCATGCTTATATTTAGATGATTTTACTATTCATGTTAGGACTTAGGATTATGTTATGGTTTCTTATATATTTCCACTGAGTTACTAACCTTTACTTTTTTATGCATATTTATTATGGATATGTCTCATGCTTTTGTTTGGTGTGTATGTATGATGAGGAACAAATTCGTAGATACTTCTTTACAAGATCCACGTGATGTCTTGATCCCCATCAGTACTTTTTATGATTATGTATACATGTATGCACATGCTTGGATTTGTGATGCGGGTTTACAGGTACTGGGCGTCATCTCCCCTAAATTGGTAGGATTGAGCATGCCCTTATATACATATCAATGGTAGAAAAGGGGAGATAGCATTCAGCCAAAATAAAACCTAACCCTACACCATTGTCCTACATAAGGACAAGTATCTAATAGAACACCCTCTTTGGATTAGTCAAGATGACATAAGTTAAATCACCCTATTTGAGAATTGTTGTGGCTTATTCATCAGTGCACTTTGGGTTTAGTCAGGTTTTATGTGTGTGCATTCTTATAGGTTGATGATGCATTCATATAAAAATTGTCATGCCCAAATTTAAAACACTAGATTGGACAATAAAACATATTTAATTTAATCCAAGAAATGTTAGAACTGAGTTACTTAATGGTCCCATTCTCTTCCTTTTAGAGGTTTCTTTACTACTTGTCTGTTGATTAAGAAAATGTCTATGCCCTTTCAAAATAAACCAATTTTATTAATAATATAGAACTATATTTATCTTAAGAATATTTGGATGTACATAACTAGATCATACCTAAAATTTAATTTAAACATGTGGGATTAGAGTTCTCATACACTATTACCCAATTACTGTCACTTCATTATTGAAGCCTATTGTAACCCTTCCCAGTATGAACACCCTCTAATGTTATATTATTACCATTTGAAATCATTCTTAAATATTCTCAATACTTGAATAATAATTATAGAGATCATAAGTAAATGATGTTCAATCCTTACTCTTAGTCTCCTATGAAAATAACTAAACAAGGTAAAGTAATAAAATCACATACCTCAACACCGTGAGCTTTGTTTCCCTCAACATCGCGAGCTTTGTTTCCCTCAACTCATATATTTCAAGTCTTATGTCAAATCATGCTTTCTCAAAATGATTGGTACAATATATAATGATAACCTAAGTAACACAATACCAAGTTTTCTAGTTCACTTCAATTGTGATACGTAAACTCACCATAAATTATTCTTTCAAATATTTTCTCATTCTAGATTAATAAAATCTATCAAGTGGGCAATCTTTGAATTTCCAACCTTATCTTTTTGTATACAAGATTCTATAATCATAATCAGACATAATTGCACATGCAACATAATCCTAATTAAAGTCTAACAATAAGCTGACTGTGTGAATCAATTAACACAACTCATAATAGAATCAAAATATAAAGAATATATGTCCATCTGTAGTGGGGCCCTTACAAAAATGTTAGTTATAATGTTAAAATAGATATTTAACATAAAATTCAAATACGTATCTATATGTATATGTATGTGTATGTGTGTGTATGTATGTGTGTATGTATGTATGTATGTATGCATGTATGTATCTATGTATGTATCTATGTATGTATGTATGGGGTTGATGCACAAAGTTGGGTGCCAATTTCGTGGAAGTTTGTGACCAAAAAATTTTGGCACAAGAAACAGGCACCCTTTTTTTACAAATTGGGTGCTTGTTTAGGTTTGGGAGCCTGATCCATATTTAAAAAATGGGCACCCATTTAATAATTGGGTGCCCATTTTGTATCAAGCACCCAAAGGAAAATGGGCACGTGATTTTAAAAAATCAGGTGCCCATTTTCAAGAATTCTAAAAAACCTTTAAAATAGGTTGCATTTTGAAAATCCTTGTAAAAGTCAAAATACCAAAAACATAGATTTCAATTTTCATGAATATCTTTAAGTTAGGTATTGCTCTCTCTCTCTCTCTCTCTCTCTCTCTCTCTCTCTCTCTCTCTCTCTCTCTCTCTGTGTGTGTGTGTGTGTGTGTGTGTGTGTGTGTGTGTGTAAGGTAAAATGTTTAAATTATTTATTAATTTTTAAAAATTATGTCATGTAATTAATTATTTAAGTCTCTCTCCTCTCTCTCTATTGTATTTTTAAATTATGTCAAGTAATTAATTATTTAAGTCTTTCTTTGTAAGGTAAAATGTAATTTTTATGTTAATTATAAATTTTTATGTTTTTATATGTACACAGATTATAAAAATGGATGATTTTAAACATTGATGGGCCTTTAGGTCAGCAAGCACCACCTCTACCTCCACCTCCACCTAGGGAGTTCAGAGAAAATACTAGGAGAAATTTATTAGCCATAACGAGAGATGTAAATACTATTAGGCATGATCCCCATCCATCCCCCCAGCTACTACGCCTTGTAGATATCATGCAAGGCATAGTAGATTCTATACATACATTAGACTCTGAGCTTGATAGTTTTCAGTCATTGAGGGAAACCATGCATGCATATTATGCCGACAACCTCTCTTATAAAGAGGTCAATAATTTTAAAATTACAAAAAGTGATATGACACATTATTTTTTGAACCCTAAAATAGGTGAGGATATACTTGGCAAGAAGCCACGTATTTCTATTCAATGGTGTCAGCACCCTAGTATAGCAAAGCATATTTGGGAGCGGTGGTGGATGGTATTTGACCATCCACCACATGTTAATCATGAGGTCCCCCTTTATTTTTTGAAAACATTATGGGCTAAATTTGAATTGGGTAGGAAACCCAATTACTTTGACATGAGAACATTCCATGGGGTTGGTCGGAGCATGCCATAGGAGAGGCCAGGGGCCAAATTGAGCGATAGGACTAGAAATCATGTGCGTAATGAGCCCCTTGTTCCTCTTCCTGCTCTAGTAGTTCCTTCACCTATCCATCATCAAGAAGTGCAAACAAATCTTGGTTCATTGAGTGCCCTTACAAGAAATTTGTTATGTAACACTTGACCCAGGTGAGGGTTGCCCCCAGCATAGCACATGTTTGCACAAGTTATGGGGATATATGTAGGGGTCCCCAATCTGATCTCAATTCTACCCATGCTTCACAAGGTGGATATGATAATGATGATGGTGGTGCACATGGTGATGTTGGAGATGATATCACATCATTTGTTGATTTTCTCAATGTGGACAATGATCATCCATTGAAGGTAAATTTAATTATAATTTATAGTGCAATATTAAATTTCATATTTATACAATTATGAAACATAACATGTGGATTTTTTGGTGAACAGAGGAGGGTTGACTCTCCATCATTCATTAGTCATCATCATATGACATCCACAACTCAAGATCTCGGTGCCTCGTTCATGGTATGCACTTTAATCTTGATACATTTAAACTTTAAACAAAATAAACTTTAATTGATAATGTGTTTGACATTTTTTTTGTGATTTTGCAGGGTCTCTCATGTAACACTAAGATTGGAAGTTCTTCATTCTCTGCCCCACTGGTCACTGAGAGTCATCGACATATACCTATAGTATATTTTTCATTCTTTAATTTTAAGTGTTTATATCTTACTAATTTATGTACAACTTTGATTCATACTTATTTTTTTTCAATTGTAGGCTTTTGGATTGTCTCATGCTATGCAATCACATTTACGTCCTGACTCATCGATGACATTAGCTATGTGTCACACACAAGTAATGTAAATTCTTCTGTTCCATAAATTTATAATCGAGTTACATATACTTTATAATATATGTATATGTACTATAAGTTTGATTCATTCTTTATATATGTTGTTCAGGTCGACACCACCATGAGTCTTGGCATGGCTACAAGATTAAGCCAAATGCAACCATCAACATTTTCCTTTGAGGTCATGAATAAAAGTAATTTTTCAATGTCCACTATGTATCTAGATCTTTTACACCTGAATTATTAAAATTTTGTACTGTTTGTTTTTACAGGACTTGATTTCATCTAGTTTTGATGTCGCTGAGAGAGGAGCTCCATGTCCCATTGAGGGAATTATTGAGTATAGACACGTGGTAAAATTTTATTAATATTAACATTGTATATCTAGATCTTTTATACTTGAATTATTAAAATTTGGTAATGTTTGTTTTTACAAGACTTGAGTGCATCCACTTATGATGTAGCTGATAGAGGACCTCCATGTCCCATTAAGGGCATTAATGAGCATGGAGACATGGAAAAATTTTAAATTTTCAAATATATATTAATTAATTTTAAGTGAATTTTTTAATAGTCTTCTGATGAGATCTTTTAAAAATTTACAAGAGGATGAGGGCACTCAGGAGCAGACACAACATGATGGTGCATTGCAGTCACCTTCATGTGGAGTGAAGAGGACTGGAGATTAACTAGATGACTAGAGTTATATTATACTTGTCAAATACATTATTTTCACTTTTTATATGATGGACATTTTATGATGGCACGTGTTATATATATATATATATATATATATATATATATATATATATATATATATATATATATATATATATATATATATATATATATATATATATATATATATATATATATATATATATATATATATATATATATATATATATATATATATATATATATATATATATATATATATATATATATATATATATATATATATATATATATATATATATATATATATATATATCTGTGTGTGTGTGTGTGTGTGTGTGTGTGTGTGTGTGTGTGTGTGTGTGTGTGTGGTGTGTTATTGAGACTTGTTATCATATTTTTTTGACTTGTGTTAGGATAACTTCATGTCATATTATTTTTACTTGTTGTTAGAATAGGACTTGCATTACTAGGACTTGTTATCATATATTACTTGGACTTGTTGTTAGAGTAGGAATTTTTTGTGTGCTTATATATATCATGAGTTGATATGATACATATTATTCCAGGACTTCTTATGTTATTTATCTTATTCATGGACTTTTAATCATATTTCATGGTTTTTTCAAATAGTGGTTTGAATGTAGATATATGAGCTTATGTAATATGATCATTTAATATCAATTGTAATTAAATATCAATTACATAAAAAACCATCCATCTAACAATGAGATATATCAATTCATGTAATTGACAAGAATAATATAGATGTTACAAGTAATATTGACTTTGATTAACTATTAAAAAAACCATCTATCTAACAATGAGATCTATTAATTTGAATGTAATTAACAAGAACAATATATGTTACAACTAATATTGACTTTGATTAACTATAAAGAACCATCTATCTAACAATGAGATCTATTAATTTGAACAATGAATATGGATGTATGTATGTATGTATGTATGTATGTATGTATGCATGCATGCATGGATATATGTATGTGTGTGTGTTGGAATTAAGGAACACTGAGAGGGGGTGAATCAATGTTCGGAAATTTATCTTTGTTAAGTAGATTCTTAAACCATAAACTAGTTGCAAAGAGAAGTAAAGTAAAAAATAAAATAACAAGCATCCACAACACCATAACACAAGGATTTTTGCATGAAAACCATGTTAGGGGGAAACCTATAGTTGGGATGGAACCCATGAGATATACTCTACAAAAATATATAAATCCATCATATAATTTGTAGATATGGTATTCTTCATGCCATAATAACAGACAATGAAAAGAACTTCAAGAAAAAATATATAAATGAATTGTGCAAGAAAATAAATATGATTAATCATTCATCTTACATTTATTATCCATAAAGAAATGGCCAAGAAGAAGCAACTAATAAGAATATCCTTAAAATCTTGAAAATAATAGTGGATAACTCAGGAAGAGATTGACACATACAACTAAATCCAACCTTATTGGCATACCAGACAAGTGCGAGAACACCAACTGGAGCCACACCTTTCTTAGTAGTCTATGGAGTCAAAACAGTATTATAATTGGAAGTACTAGTGCTTCCACAATATATCTTCAGTTTTAACTCGGATTAGTTTTAGAAGGAAAACAATATCACACTACAACATTTGGGCTCAAATTTTGACGTCAATTTGTGATGCCACTACAATTTGTGTATGTTTTTTGTATTTTTTTAACAAGTGCCCTCGATGGTGTCCTAATAGTGATGATATTGTCATAATTGCGACACCCATTTGGTTATAAACAAAAAGAAAAAAGAAAAAGGAACTATTATTTGTAATTTGTGAATTCAAAGAGCTGCCATGAAGAGGGCATCCAAGTTTGGCGTGCGTGAGCGAAGAGGCCGGCACCATTTGGGAAGAGAGCACTGGAACTTGAGGTAGGCATTCGAGCTTTGTCTTCTCATTAACTCAATTTCAGTGGCATTGTTTACATCTTAATTAGCATTTGAAATGCTTGATGACCTGTGAACTTTGAGAGCTAGGGTTTCATTGCTATTACCTTCAAGGCATTGTGTGTGTTGGTGATCTTTTTCCCCAAAGGTCAACTTGGCATCAGGATTGATAGGGCTAGTGTCACATTCACTCAACACTCCAAATCTGACAGAAAAAAGGGCCAACTAACAAGGATCAAAGAAAGATCCTTCTACACTTTGAGCTCCACATCACTCAGGTGGGTATACCTCATCTGCACACTCATACAACTTGTGTCACACTACAGGCCTATAGGTAACTGACTGTGGAATGGTTCTCAAACTCCTAGGTATCCTGTACCTCAATGAAGCCAATATCTCATGCAATAGCCCAACTTGCATGGAGTGAGTGTGAAAACTAGAGACCTACGCTAACAACTTGAAAGGGAAAGGGTGGAACTGAAAAGGAAATGATTTTAAAGATGAGTTTGAAAGGTCCCCTAAGATGCCCTAAGTCTCTGATAGACCAGTGCCTTATCCAATGGGCCACAGAGTCAAATAACCTACTGCAACAGAGCTATGAAACAAGAGGACAACACACTCACCCTGACCAAATCATACATTATCAAACCACTTGTGCACCCAGATATGCTATCACCTATCCAAAAAAAGACCTAGGAACAATAAATACATTAACCAGCATCCACTGGAAGACAAGCATGATGCATCTTTGATACCCCAGCCCATACATATCTGAACACTAACTCTGAACCAGTTATCCCTGCGAAGACAACTCCACTTGCAAACACTTATGGCAATGCAAATAGACAAATCAAACACCCTTGATGTATGATTAATGATTCAAAATTCAAATGGAGACAATCTGATACAAGAACAAGTATGTTGCAATCTCATACATAAGACAATCCTATTACAAAATGTATTGTATTCTCTGGGCCCACATGAGAAAGAGGAACACTCTATATGTAGAGAGAAGGAAAAATCTGCAGAATAGAACCCTTCACTGGAATTGACCAAATTCAGAACCCACTCTAAGTCAAAAATTTGACACTTTATACCACTAGCTACCATGGGAACCCAAAACGGGTTGCAACAAGCTACAGACAGCTAGGGCATAGCCTTTACCAACCAAGCCAATTGGAAATGGTCAAAATTTATTGTAGGGGTAGGAAACCAAGAAACCTGCAAAAGCCTCGAGCCAAGATTGTAATCATTCCTTACATGGTACAGATCCCTGTAAATAATCACCAAGCACCCTAGACCACACAGGAGCGGCAAGCAAATCACTTTTTACCAGTTCCAGTCACTTCTGCATTGAAATTCAGTCCTTTCTATCGTTGGAAATCCTCAGGCAATTTAAATTTGAATCTCAATGGCCACCATGCAATTCGCAGGCCTTAAGTTTCTTGACCGTTCACCCTTAGTCGTGCAAGCACGCAGTCATGAATTTCATTGCCACAGAAAATAGGCTCACCTTATGCCTGGTCACATGATTGCATAACCCAGAAATGGGTTATGTGAACATGCGACAACATTTACCTTTACCGCTGACGCTGTCGCTTTCCATAAGATAGTTTGTCACATGTTCGCAAGCCGAAAGATTGGCCCACGTGAACATGCAACAAACCGCTACCATACACCCTGCCGGCCTGGCATGTTACCACTGAGATACTCTCACCTGGACCCACGTACAAACCCTAACATCCCACCAACATGAACCAATCGAAGATCACCATGACCTCACCTACCACTGAGCCCACCAAATAAAAATAGACGGGCCCCAGTGACATGTGGTGCCCTGTCGCATGATCGCATAGCCCAAGAATGGGCTATGCAAACATGCAACAGCCCGTGAACCTCAGCCAATGTGACCACCACTGCAACCGTCACCAGAACCGCAAAGGGTACCGCAACCGGTATGTCGCATGATCGCAAGCTGTGGAAATGGCCCTTGTGATCATCCGACAAGGCCATAAGACCACCACATCACTACCCACCAGCCAATGAAAAATGAACACCTCAGCACTGCGTGGTATCTGGACCCACTGCACAAAACGCAAACCTCCGCAACAAAAGCTGACGGGCCCACCTGACCAGATGCCAACACACCGTCACAGATACGTGGCAAGCGGTCGCATGATCACATAGCCAAAAATTGGGCTATGCGACCATGCTACAGCCAATCACAGGCTGCCACATCATCACCTTCTCTGCATCTCCCAGGCCCACCAATGAAACGCACCCACACTGTGAAGAGCCGGGACCCATGTGGATAGATGGCAAGTGGTCACATGATCGCATGTCAGAAAAGACTGACATGCGGCCATGCGATAGCCAATAAGGATGTGCCATCCATCTCCCTTCTGACACTGGGCCCACCAAATAGAAGCAACGCTGGAACAGACAAAATTGACGGTAGGCGCATGATCACATGGGGAAAGAATATTCCATGTGATCACATGCCGACCATTGATCTCCTCCCTTTGGCTCCACATTGTTGGACACTCGCACTTAAGACAAAGAAGACCGCCACATGACTGCCAGACATTCAGCGACAACGCGACAAACCGCCCGCCGAGTCAATGGATGCTAGCCACAAACTGCCAGATATCCAGAGATAACGCGACAACACAGTTGCCAGGTCATTGGATAGGAGATGTAACTGCTAGAAAACCTAGACAATCAGTGACATAGAGCCTGCAAGGACTGGGCCCCACCAAACATCGCACCTGCGTAGTTAGAGAAAACACTAGCAAACAGGGAACTAGTGCGAGGTCGAAAAAATACAATGTTTTCGATGAAAGAGGATTGAAAACACACAAAGTTTCCTACACGTCAACAGATAAGTGCACAAAGCTAGAAGACAAAGGGTAAAAAATAATGCAGGTTATCGGTCAAAGATCAAAAACATCATGGACTTTTGAAAACATTGTGGGTTTTCGACACTGTGGCAAATTTTGAAAACACTTCCCGTGGACCTTAAACTTTGAATAACTTTCAGGATCTTGCAATTTAGCTCGTGAAATTTGGACCAGAGCAAGGTGACAACATGGAGAACACAGGTCAGGAGGCAATGACAAAGCTTGCAGAGAAAATAGGCCATTTTCATAAGGTTTTGCAATGATAGGAAAATGGACTAACAGTGACTCTTTCTAGGGACGATGGGTAACTTGTGCCCATGCGAGAATTCAAATCTCTGGGAGAGCAGACCACCAATAGGACAAAAAAAAACAAAGAGCAAGGAACAAGCAGGGCAAGACCAAGCAACAGAACCAAAAACCGATAGACCAAGGCAAAACAGGGTAGGGGAAAGAAACCTATATACATGAATTTACAATATTCACAAAAGGCTCAGGGCCCCAAAACTTTTGATCAAGTCTTTCCTCTATCAAACAAGTAATTTTCATCTCCACTTACCAAAGGAAAGCTAAAAATGCATTTCTCATCCATCCTGTAAAAAACACTATGATCCACATTCAGCACATTACATAAAAAATGATCACCATACTCACCATCATCCAACAAGATAAAGACATCAGGCTACCATAAATGTTGACCATTTTGGTGACAACAAAATGTCACACTCTCTACTTTCATTGCCATGCTGGAAAAGGAAACACTCCAACTCAAAACCATAACTGGAAGCATCAACAATCTGACCATTACTTTGCAATGAATAATAAACACTTTCTATCTCCCTGCTCTGCAAACTAATATAAGACTTCTCAAGATAGAAGTTTGATTGCATGAAAATGGTAGCAACTTGTTGATCAAAAATCACATCAGCATCTTCTAGAAAGGAAAAAGCACTATCAGTCATTGACTTGTCAGTCATTTGCAAATCTAAGAAAACTCCTTCAGAATTACCGCATTCTCTAGCATCAGAATATAAAGAGGAACCACAGACATTAGGCTCTTGAAAAATTGAATCCACACTGGTACATAAATCATCATACTCATCATCACTGACATTATCAAATTTACTGCAATAGTGTGTACCATCCACTTGCATATCAAAAATGGGAGAAAGGACCTCAGTAGAAGTTTCACACACCATGCCATCACTCATTTTTTCTTCATCAAAAATAATATCCACTAGGCATGGAATCTCAGAAACATACTCAGGAGTGCATCTTTGAAACTCTGCATGTAAAAGCTTTGAAATTTGTTCACTACTTAGCAGGTACTGGACTTCACACTCTATCTCATCTGCCTCACTGCAAATGCTGCAAATATCTTCCTCATCTGAGATAGGGACTAAAAATTTTTGTGTCAATTCATCACTGCAAGAACTCATATCTGCAGATTCATCTTCTGTCTCTTGATAATCACAAGTTCCATCATCAACACTAGCATCACAAGATTCATCACCCTTAAATGAATCCATCCATTTCTTAACTTTTTCTAATGCTTCATTTCTAATAGAGGCAGTCCAACCAACTGATTCAGGCATACTAAGCACTAAAAACATTTCAGTGTACTGGAAATCTTGAAGCTCAATACCCATAAGAAGTTCATCACAAGCTATAAGAAATTTCTTATAGTATGAGTGGGATGACCCTTCTTTCCATTCCCCTATTGCACATCTTAAAATCCTTTTACAAGTCTGTTGGATTCTTTGACTCATTAGATAAATGTCTCTATCTCTATCAACATTTCTAAGGTCTGACTAATAACACCCTGACCTAGAAACATCATCCTGATCCATCAAAGCTGGAAACTCTATTTTAAAGTATTGACAAAATAATACAGCTTGTTCTCATGACAATACTTTTGTTCAAACCCATGCAACCAATGACTTTTTAAACCTCAACATACTTCTGATACTCATTACAAAACCAAAACTTTTATCCAGAAATATGATCAACCCTCAAGATTGACTTCCCTTTTTCAATAGTGACTTGTTCACCTAATTAGGGAATGTTCTTGCTTAATGAAATAGGATTACTTGGAGATGTTGTGAATGCTGCAAAATACTGATATGAAGTCTCCTCCAAATCACTTTTCAAACCTTGGTAGAGCTACCACCTCCTTGTAGAGGACAAATCTAAATCAGCTGAGAACCTCTTCAACTCTGAACCTTCTTCAAAACCAACAATCACAAGACAACCTCACAGGGTAACTGCTTGTCAGGACTACAAATATATCACACTTGTTATAAAACACTGACCAAACAGAGACAAATCATAGCCGCCACTCACAACTAGGTGAGAAAATTTTACTAATGTGTTTTGTTCATTTGACTCTGTGACTTCAACCAAGACCCTGGGATGATCCAGCCAAGCAAGGAAGCTTGCTGTCTTTTACCTCTTCCCCAGCAGAGTCACCATCTTGTTGGTGATCTTTTTCTCCAAAGGTCAGCTTGGCATCAGGATTGACAAGACTAGTGTCACATTCACTCAACACTCCAAATCTGAAAGAAAAAAGGGCCAACTGAAAAGGATCAAAGAGAGATCCTTCTACACTTTGAGCTCCACATCACTCAGGTGGGTATACCTCATCTGCACACTCATACAACTTGTGTCACACTACAGGCCTGCAGGTAACTGACTGTGGAATGGTTCTCAAACTCCTAGGTATCCTATACCTCAATGAAGCTAATATCTCATGCAATAGCCCAACTTGCATGGAGTGAGTATGAAAACTAGAGACCTACGCTAACAACTTGAAAGGGAAAGGGTGGAACTGAAAAGGAAATGATTTTAAAGATGAGTTTGAAAGGTCCCCTGAGATGCCCTAAGTCTCTGATAGACTAGTGCCTTATCCAATGGGCCACAGAGTCAAATACCCTACTGCAACAGAGCTATGAAATAAGAGGACAACACACTCACCCTGACCAAATCATACATTATCAAACCAACTGTGCACCCAGATATGCTATCACCTATCCAAAGAAAGACCTAGGAACATGCAATACATTAACCAGCATCCACTAGAAGACAAGCATGATGCATCTTTGATACCCCAGCCCATACATATCTAAACACTAACTCTAAACCAGTTATTCCTGTGAAGACAACTCCACTTGCAAACACTTATGACAATGCAAACAGACAAATCAAACACCCTTGATGTATGATTAATGATTCAAAATTCAAATGGAGACAATCTGATACAAGAACAAGTATGCTGCAATCTCATATATAAGACAATCCTATTACAAAATGTATTGTATTCTCTGGGCCCACATGAGAAAGAGGAACACTCTATATGCACAGAGAAGGAAAAATCTGCAGAATAGAACCCTTCACTGGAACTGACCAAATTTAGAACCCACTCTAAGTCAAAAATTTGACACTTTATACCACTAGCTGCCATGGGAACCCAAAACGGGTTGTAACAAGCTACAGACAGCTAGGGCATAGCCTTTACCAACCAAGCCAATTGGAAACAGTCAAAATTTATTGCAGGGGCAGGAAACCAAGCAACCTGCAAAAGCCTCGAGCCAAGATTGTAATCATTCCTTACATGGTACAGATCCCTACAAACAATCACCAAGCACCCTAGACCACATAGGAGCGGCAAGAAAATCACTTTTTACCAATTCCAGTCACTTCTGCATTGAAATTCAGTCCTTTCTATCACTGGAAATCCTTGGGCAATTCAAATTTGAATCTCAACGGCCACCATGCAATTCACGGGCCTTAAGTTTCTTGACCATTCACCCTTAGTCGCGCAACTGTGATGTCATGAATTTCACTACCACAGAAAATGGGCTCACCTTATGCATGGTCGCATGATCGTATAACACAGAAACGGGTTATGTGAACATGCGACAACATTTACCTTTACCGCTGACACTGCCACTTGCCATAAGATAGTTTGTCGCATGTTCGCAAGCCGAAAGATTGGCCCACAGGAACATGCGACAAACCGCTACCATGCACCCTGCCAGCCTGGCACATTACCGCCGAGATACCCTCACCTGGACCTGCATACAAACCCTAACATCCCACCAACATAGACCAATCAGAGATCACCACGACCTCACTTGCCACTAAGCCAACCAAATAGAAATAGATGGGCCCTAGGGACATGTGGCACCCTGTCGCATGATCGCATAGCCCGGGAATGGGCTATGTGAACATGCGATAGCCCGTGAACCTCGACCAATGTGACCACCACCGCAACTGTTAGCGCAACTACAAAGGGTACCATAACTACCACCGCAAGCGGTATGTTGCATGATCGCAAGCTGTGGACATGGCCCTTGCGATCATGCGACAAGGCCATGAGACCACCACATCACTACTCACCGGCCAATGAAAAATGAACACCTCAGCACTGCATGGTATTTGGACCCACTGTACAAAATGCAAACCTCTGCAACAAAAGCCGACAGGCCCACCTGACCAGAGGCCAACACACCGTCATAGACACGTGGCAAGCGATCGTAAGATTGCATAGCCAAAAATTGGGCTATGTGACCATGCGACAGCCAATCACAGGCTGCCACATCATCACCTTCTCTGCATCTCCTAGGCCCACCAATGAAATGCCACCACACTGCGAAGAGCTGGGACCCACGCGGAAGATGGCAAGCGGTCACATGATCGCATGTCAAAAAATTCTGACATGCGGCCATGTGACAGCCAATAAGGACGTGCCATCTATCCCCTTTCTAACACCAGGCCCACCAAACAAAAGCAATGTTGGAATAGACAAAATTGACAGTAGGCGCATAATCACATGGGGAAAGAATATTCCATGTGATCACACACCGACCCTTGATCTCCTCCCTCTAGCCCCACATCATCAGACTTGCGCACTTAAGACAAAGAAGACTGCCACATGACTGCTAGGCATTCAGCGACAATGCGACAAACCACCCGCTGAATCACTAGATGCTAGCAACAAACCGTCAGATATCCAGAGATAACGTGACAACACAGTCACCAGGTCGCTGGATAGGAGATGTAACCGCTAGAAAACTTGGACAATAAGCGATATAGAGCCTGCAAGGACGCGGACCCACCAAACATCGCACCTGCGCAGTTAGAGAAAACACCAGCAAACAGGGAACTAGTGTGAGGTCGAAAACACATAATGTTTTCGATGAAAGAGGATCGAAAACACACAAAATTTCTGACACGTCAGTAGATAAGCACACAAAGCTGGAAGACAAAGGGTCAAAAACAATGCAAGTTATTGGTCAAAGATCAAAAACATCATTGACTTTTGAAAACACTATGGGTTTTCGACACTGTGGCAAATTTTGAAAACACTTCTCGCGGACCTTAAACTTTGAATAAATTTCAGGA
This sequence comes from Chamaecyparis obtusa, assembly GCA_027943335.1. Lineage (NCBI taxonomy): Eukaryota > Viridiplantae > Streptophyta > Pinopsida > Cupressales > Cupressaceae > Chamaecyparis > Chamaecyparis obtusa. The sequence continues at coordinate 18,752 of BSBK01014742.1, read as the reverse complement.
TCTTGCAATTTAGCTTGTGAAATTTGGACTAGAGCAAGGTGACAACATGGAGAACACGGGGCAAGAGGCAATGACAAAGCTTGCAGAGAAAATAGGCCATTTTCATAAGGTTTTGCAATGACAGGAAAATGGACTAACAGTGTGAAGTGTTTGATCTCTCTTTATTTGTTTTGCTGTTGATATTCACTATGTGGTACTCCCTATTTGTGATCATTTCATGAGGAAATGTCTTGATGGCTTGTGGGTTGCAAGCTAGGGCATCATACATTGTTTATGAGCTCACTGTTTAATACTTGCATTGTTTACATCTTATCATTTGGAATGCCTGATGACCTACGAGCTTTGAGAGCTAGGCAATTTCTTTTATTACCTTCAAGGCATTGTGTGAAGTGTTTGATCTCTCTTTATTTGTTTTGTTATTGATATTCACTATGTGGTACTCCTTACTTATGATCATTTCATGAGGAAATGTCTTGATGGCTTGCGGGTTGCAAGCTAGGGCATCATACATTGTTCATGAGCTCACTGTTTAATACTAGCATTGTTTACATCTTTTCATTTGGAATGCTTGATGACCTACGAGCTTTGAGAGCTAGGGCATCATTTCTATTACCTTCAAGGCATTGTGTGAAGTGTTTGATCTCACTTTATTTATTTTCCTATTGATATTCACTATGTGGTACTCCCCACTTATGATCATTTCATGAGGAAATATCTTGATGGTTCACGGGCTGCAAGCTAGGGCATCATACATTGTTCATGAGCTCACTGTTTAATACTGGCATTGTTTACATCTTTTCATTTGGAATTCTTGATGACCTGCGAGCTTTGAGAGCTAGGGCAACATTTATATTACCTTAAAGGCATTGTCTAATGTTTTTGGTCTCTCTTTATTTATTTTTTTGTTGATATTCACTATGTGGTACTCTCTGTTTATGATCATTTCATGAGGAAATATCTTGATGGCTCGCGAGCTGCAAGCTAGGGCATCATACATTGTTCATGAGCTCACTATTTTATATCTGGCATCATGCAAACATACATTAATACACTTACTATTTTGAATTTGAGCTCGAGCATCATGCAATGTTATTGATGTCATTGCATGCTTGTTGCTGTTGTGCACCATATATTGCTTTATACACTATTTATTTTATTGAGACTATGAGTTTGGATTTTGTAATATCTTTTCTGTTATTGGATCAATTCTACCATGTTGTTGAGTCTGTGTATGGCTTGACTATGCACATGCGTAATTGTAGATGAGGATCAGTAATATGATGCCAAGCATTGCTTAGATCCTTTGGATCTAACCACATATTTTCCTTCCTTGCAGGTTTTAGATCATACAAGAGCATACTGGATTGAAACTTGGGTCAACACTTCATTACTTCAGGAAATGTTTGGTACCTTCATTATTTATGTTCATCCACTTATGTATGTTTGGATTCATTCATATTCTTCTGAAAGTTGGCTATTAGTGACCATATAGGACCATTCTTGATGTTTTTGGGTCATTTGATAAAAAGATGTAAATAAAGACATCAATAATAAAATAGGGATATCTTCATAGGGATATATTAAGATTAATATTGTAAGTAAAAACATTACATAGTGGCATTCAGATTAAGTACAATATGAATTTGCATGCCTTTAATTATGATACACTTGAAATTATCACTCATTGGACATTTGACAATTCAAGATATAAGTATCAGAATATAAACTATTGCAAAAGGAAGAAACCCATATGTATCTATCATCATTTAATACAAAATATAAAAGTATCCCACAGACACACAGTTTCTATTATAATAACCATCCTCTAATCCCATGGTGTACTAGTCTCAAGGTAAGAACAATTTACTTAAGCCATCATATAAGTATCATCCTAAAGTTTAAATAGACATTGACAATGGATATACAACACTGAGCCATAATAAATTACAAATTTTCACTGCAATTTCTATGTCCAGTTACAATCATCCTACTACTTACACTACAATTTATATGTCCACTTACAATAATAAATTATAGAGTTTCACTACAATTTCTATGTCCACTGCTATTAAAATATATCACTCCTCTTGTTATATAGGCATCCTTCTCATTAAGTGTTTCCATTAAAATATATCACTCTTGTTATATAATATATATGCATACTTGTTTAAAATGCCATACTTGTTGCTTTTAAATATTAAATTACTATTTCACTCAAATTTACATGACATTAAAACCAAGCCCAAAATGTATACATACATGTAAGTATAGGAGAAGCTGGATTCTGCCACTATTGAAAAAAACAAAACTATGCCAATAGCAACTTACGAGAAACTATACTTGTGCTTACCACACCATACCTCAACATCATAATGCTTATCATTTTCAGGCTTGAGCAAAGCTTCATACCATGCACCGTTTGCAGATTTGTATGCAACATTGATTTAGGCTGGATGTAAACTATATGTGTCATGTAAACAAAATGGTTGGATGCAATCTCTTTTGTGCATTTTCAAGAGTTTTCCCACCAATACAAGTGTAAATAACACATTTGACATAATCTACGAACAGTGCATGGTATGAAGTCTCACCGAAGCTTGAAATATATCCACTCCTCATGTTATTGTCAAAATTAAATTCAAATATTTCTCAAAATATTTATTCTTGTATAATTAAGATATCCTTATCTCAATAATAAAACAATCTTCCATAATAGCTTTTGAATCACATTAACACACACTCATGTTCTATAACATAGTTCATTTTAGAAGTGTATGGTTGATGTCCCTATTTTGAAGTGTTAGATTATTTCTATTACCTTCAAGGCATTGTGTGAAATGTTTGATATATCTTTATTTATTTTGTTGTGCATATACCTTCTTTGATCAACTCTGATATGCATAGGTGATGAAATTTTCATATTTTCCTAAGAAGTACTTTGAGCTTTCCTTCAACACATGTACTATTGTGAAAATCATCACAAGTCCATTTATTGCAAGAAAGCTCACAGTACACATGTCTGGATGACATTGTTTATATCTTAGCATTTGGAATGCTCGATGACCCGCAAGCTTTGAGAGCTAGGACATAGTTGTTATTACCTTCAAGGCATTGTGTGAAGTGTTTGATCTCTCTTTATTTGTTTTGTTGTTGATATTCACTATGTGGTACTCCCTATTTATGATCATTTCATGAGGAAATGTCTTGATGGCTCAGGGGCTGCAAGCTAGGGCATCATACATTGTTTATGAGCTCACTGTTTGAGCAACTCATGTCCTTATTTGATTGGTTGGTGCTCTATTTGTTATATTGAATTTACATCATATATTTAGTCTTAAAAAATATCTTATAAAACAAGATTAAAGTAACCCAAAATACTTTGTCTTAAGAAAATCTTAATAAAACAATATATTTAGTCTCAATAAAATCTTATAAACCAACATATATTGTGTGAAGTGTTTGATCTCTCTTTATTTATTTTGCTATTGATAATCACTATATGGTACTCCCCGCTTATGATCATTTCATGAGGAAATATCTTGATGGCTCGCGGGCTGTAAACTAAGGCATCATACATTGTTCAAGAGCTCACTATTTAATACTGGCATTGTTTACATCTTTTCATTTAGAATGCTTGATGGCTTGTGAGCTTTGAGAGCTAGGGAATCATTTCTATTACCTTCAAGGCATTGTGTGAAGTTTTTGATCTCTCTTTATTTGTTTTGTTGTTGATATTCACTATGTGGTACTTCCCGTTTATGATCATTTCATGAGGAAATGTCTTGATGGCTTGTGGGCTGCAAGCTAGGGCATCATGGATTATTTATGAGCTCACTATTTGAGCACCTCATGTCCATATATATATACTTCAAAGGAGGAATTATGAAATATAGTTGTAGGTAGTTATCTCTTCTATAATGATGGAGGAGTGAAAGGCAATGATCAATGAGGTTGCTTCTATTAGATCATACATTAACACACTTACTATTTTGAATTTGAGCTCGAGCATCATGCAATGTTATTTTTGTCATTACATGCTTGTTGTTGTTGTGCACTATATATTTTTTTATAGACTATTTATTTCATTGAGACTGTGAGCTTAGTTTTTCTTTTAGAAGTGTATGGCTTGACTATGCACATGCATAATTGTAGATGAGAATCAATAATAGGATGCTAATCATTGCTTAGATATTTTTTATCTAACCCCAATCTCTCTTTTCTTTGCAAGTTCTAGATCACACAAAGGCACACTAGATTCATACCCAGGTCAAAAATTCATCACTTCAGGTAATGTCTGACACCCTTATTATTTATTTCCATCCTCTTATGTATGTCTGTACTCTTGCATTTTCTTCTAAAATTTATTTTCCTTGTATAGTTTATACAAGTTATTTTATATATATATATATATATATATATATATATATATATATATATATATATATATATATATATATATATATATATATATATATATATATATATATATATATATATATACACATGTAATCTTTAGATGCAAAAAATTATTTTCCTTTACATGTATCTTTGTATGAAATGAACACAAATTAAATAAGATCATATAATAATGTAAACTAAGGTACTATAGTCACTCATCTAGTAATTAGTTCTCCAAACTATTACTAAGGATTGAACATAAATCTAAGTCTCCACATCTATTGTTCTGTGTATAAAACAATATATGGTGCACAACAACAGCAAGCATGCAATGGCAACAATAACATTGCATGATGCCCAAGCTCAAATTCAAAGAAGTAAGTGTATTAATGTATGATCTAATAGCAACAACCTCATTGATCATTACCTTTCACTCCTTCATCATTATAGAATAGATAACTACCTACAATTAGGACATCATGCATTGTTTATGAGCTCACTGTTTGAGCACCTCATGTCCATATTTGATTGGCCAATGCTCAAATAGTGAGCTCATAAATTGCGACACCCATTTCGTTAAAAACAAATAAAAATAAAAAGAAAGTGTCATTTGTAATTTGTGAATTCAAAGAGCTGCCATGAAGACAACATTGCACTTTTGCGTGGCACGAAGAGGCCATTCGAGTTTGGCATGCCCGAAGAGGCTGGCACCATGTGGAAAGAGGGCACTGGCACTTGAGGTAGGTATTTGAGCTTTGTTTGTTTGATCATAAATAGGGAGTACCACATAGTGAATATTAATAATAAAATAAATAAATAGAGAGATCAAACACTTCACACAATATATGTTACTTATAGCTCACATTCAACTACAATAGCTCATAGTCTCAATGAAATAAATAGTGTATAAAATAATATATGGTGCACAACAACAACAAGCATGCAATGAAAAAAATAATATTGCATGATGCCTGAGCTCAAATTCAAAATAGTAAGTGTATTAATGTATGATCTAATAGCAGCAACCTCATTGCTCATTACCTTTCACTCTTCCATCATTATAGAAGAGGTAACTACCTACAACTAGGGCATCATGCATTGTTTATGAGCTCACTGTTTGAGCACCTCATGTCCCTATTTGATTTGTCGGTGATCAAATAGTGAGCTCATAAATAATGCATGATGCCCTAGCTTGTAGCCCGCAAGCCATCAAGAGATTTCCTCATGAAATGATCATAAACAGGGATTACCACATAGTGAATATCAACAACAAAACAAATAAAGAGAGATCAAACACTTCACACAATGCCTTGAAGGTAATATAAATGATGTCTTAGCTCTCAAAGCTTGCGGGTCATCGAGCATTCCAAATGAAAAGATGTAAACAATGCTAGTATTATACTTAAACAATACCATACCTCAACATCATAATACTTATCATTTTCAAGCTTTAGAGAGGTTTCATACCACGCAGCATCCGCGGATTTGTATGCAATGCTGATTTATGCTGGAGGTAAACTACATGTGTCATGTAAACAACATGGTTGAATTCAATCTCTTTTGCATATTTTTGAGAGTTTTCTCACTAATACAAGCATAAAATAACATATTGAACTTAATCTATGAACACTATGTGGTATGAAATTTCACTGAAGCTTGAAATATATCACTCCTCATGTTATTGTCAAAATTAAATTCAAATATTTCTCAAAACATTTATTCTTGTAGAAATAAGATATCCTTATCTCAATAATAAAACAATCTTGCATAATAGCTTTTGAATGACATTAACACACACCCATGTTCTGTAGCATAGTTCATTTTAGAAGTGTATGGCTTGACTATGCGCATGGATAATTATAGATGAGGATCAGTAATAGGGTGTCAGGCATTGCTTAGATCCTTTGGATCTAACCCCATCTTTTCCTTCCTTGCAGGTTTTGGATCATACAAGAGCATACTAGATTGAACCCTGGTCAACACTTCATTACATCAGGCAATGTCTGGTACCTTCATTATTTATGTTCATCCACTTATGTATGTTTTCATTCATTCATATTCTTCTGAAAGCTGGCTATTAGCGACCATATATGACGATTCTTGATGTTTTTGGGTCATTTCATGAAAAGATGTAAGTTTCTTAAAGGTAGGCATTTGAGCTTTGTCTTCTCATTAACTCAAATTCATTTTGATGGCATTTGTTGATTTAATAGAAAAATATGAATGTTAATACTGACATTGTTTACATCTTTGCATTTGGAATGCTCGATGACCTGCGAGCTTTGAGAGTTAGGCCATCATTGCTATTACTTTCAAGGCATTGTGTGAAGTGTTTGATCTCTCTTTATTTGTTTTGTTGTTGATATTCACTATGTGGTACTCCCTATTTATGATCATTTCATGAGGAATTATCTTGATGGCTCGTGGGCTGCAAGGTAGGGCATCATATATTATTCATGAGCTCACTATTTAATACTGGCATTGTTTACATCTTTTCATTTGGAATGCTCGATGACTCGTGAGCTTTGAGAGCTAGGGCATCATTTCTATTACCTTCAAGGCATTGTGTGAAGTGTTTAATCTCTCTCTATTTGTTTTGCTATTGATATTCACTATGTGGCACTCCCTGTTTATGATCATTTCATGAGGAAATGTCTTGGTGGCTCACGGGCTGCAAGCTAGGGCATCATACATTGTTTATGAGCTCACTTTTTAATAGTGGCATTTTTTACATCTTTTCATTTGGAATACTTGATGACCCGCAAGCTTTGAGAGCTATGGAATCGTTGCTATTACCTTCAAGGCATTGTGTAAAGTGTTTGATTTCTCTATTTGTTTTGTTGTTGATATTCACTATGTGGTACTCCCTGTTTATGATCATTTCATGAGGAAATGTCTTGATGGCTCGCGAGCTACAAGCTAGGGCATCATACATTGTTTATGAGCTCATTGTTTAATACTGACATTGTTTACATCTTTTCATTTGGAATGCTTGATGACCCACGAGCTTTGAGAGCTAGGGCATCGTTGCTATTACCTTCAAGGCATTGTGTGAAGTGTTTGATCCCTCTCTATTTGTTTTGTTATTGATATTCACTATGTCGTACTCCCTGTTTATGATCATTTCATGAGGAAATGTCTTGATGACTTGCGGCCTGCAAGCTAGGACATCATACATTATTTATGAGCTCATTATTTAATACTGGCATTGTTTACATCTTTTCATCTGGAATGCTTGATGACCCACGAGCTTTGAGAGCTAGGGCATCGTTGCTATTACATTCAAGGCATTGTCTGAAGTGTTTGATCTCTCTCTCTATTTGTTTTGTTGTTGATATTCACTATGTGGTACTCCCTGTTTATGATCATTTCATGAGAAAATCTCTTGATGGCTCGTGGGCTACAAGCTAGGGCATCATACATTATTTATGAGTTCACTATTTAATACTGGCATTGTTTACATATTTTCATTTGGAATGTTCGATGACCAGCGAGCTTTGAGAGCTAGGGCATCGTTGCTATTACCTTCAAGGAATTGTGTGAAGTGTTTGATCTCTCTTTATTTGTTTTGCTCTTGATATTCACTATATGGTACTCCCTATTTATGATCATTTGATGAGGAAATGTCTTGATGGCTTGTGGGCTGCAAGCTAGGGCATCATACATTGTTCATGAGCTCACTGTTTAATACTAGCATTGTTTACACCTTTTCATTTGGAATGCTCGATGACCCATGAGCTTTGAGAGCTAAGGCATTGTTTCTATTACCTTCAAGGCATTGTCTAAAGTGTTTGATCTCTCTTTATTTGTTTTGCTATTGATATTCACTATGTGGTACTCCATCTTTATGATTATTTCATGAGGAAATGTCTTTATGGCTCGCGAGCTACAAGCTATGACATCATACATTGTTCATGAGCTCACTGTTTAATGCTGACACTATTTACATGTTTTCATTTAGAATGCTCGATGACCCACAAGCTTTGAGAGCTAGGGCATCATGTCTATTACCTTCAAGGCATTGTGTGAAGTGTTTGATCTCTCTTTATTTGCTTTGCTATTGATATTCACTATGTGGTACTCCCTATTTATGATCATTTCATGAGGAAATCTCTTGATGGCTCACGGGCTATAAACTGGGGCATCATACATTGTTCATGAGCTCACTGTTTAATAATGGCATTGTTTACATCTTTTTATTTGGAATGCTCGATGACCCACGAGCTTTGAGAGCTAGGGCATTATTTTTATTACCTTCAAGGAATTGTGTGAAGTGTTTGATCTCTCTTTATTTGTTTTTCTGTTGATATTCACTATATGGTACTCCTTGTTTATGATGATTTCATGAAGAAATGTCTTGATGGCTCCCAGGTTGCAAGCTAGGGCATCATGCATTGTTCATGACCTCACTGTTTAATACTGACATTGTTTACATCTTTTCATTTGGAAGGTAGGCATTCAAGATTTTTCTTCTCATTAAATCAATTTCAGTGGCATTGTTTACATCTTAGCATCGTTAATAGTGGCATTATTTACATCTTTTCATTTGGAATGCTCGATGTCCCTTGAGCTTTGAAAGCTAGGGCATCATTTCTATTACCTTCAAGGTATTGTGTGAAGTGTTTGATCTTTCTTTATTTGTTTTTCTATTGATATTCACTATGTGGTACTCCTCATTTATGATCATTTCATGATGAAATATCTTGATGGCTTGTGAGCTGCAAGCTAGGGCATCATACATTGTTCATGACCTCACTATTTAATACTAACATTGTTTACATTTTTTCATTTGGAAGGTAGGCATTCAAGCTATCTTCTGATTAAATCAATTTCAGTGGCATTGTTTACATCTTAGCATTTGGAATGTTCGATGACCCACGAGCTTTGAGAGCTAGGGCATCATTTTTATTACCTTCAAGGCATTTTATGAAGTGTTTGATCTCTCTTTATTTGTTTTGTTGTTGATATTCACTATGTGGTACTCCCCGTTTATGATCATTTCATGAGGAAATGTCTTGATGGCTCACGAGCTGCAAGCTAGGGAATCATACATTGTTCATGAGCTCACTGTTTAATATCTGGCATCATGTAAACATACATTAATATAGTTACTATTTTGAATTTGAGCTCGGACATTATGCAATGTTATTGTTGTCATTGCATGCTTGCTGCTGTTGTGCACCATATATTGTTTTATACACTGTTTATTTCTTTGAGACCGTGACCTTGACATTTGTAATGTATTTTCTATTATTGGATCAATGCTACTATGTTGTTGAGTTTGTGTAAGACTTGCAAGGTTTTACCCCAAAATTTAGCAATAATAAAATAGGGACATCAGTAATAAAATAATACACTTACTATTTTGAATTTGAGCTCAAACATCATGTAATGTTATTGGTGTCATTACATGCTTGTTGTTGTTGTGCACCATAAAAACAACAAGAATGAAATGTTATGAAATTTTGAGATTAAATTGGTGAGTTTGTATACTTTATCCATTTTAAACTAACCTATGACTTCAAAGGAGGAATTATGAAATATAGTTGTAGGTGGTTATCTCTTCTATAATGATGGAAATATATCACTCCTCATGTTATTGTCAAAATCAAATTCAAATATTTCTCAAAATATTTATTCTTGTAGAATTAAGATATCATTATCTCAATAAATAAAACAATCTTGCATAATATCTTTTGAATGACATTAACACACACCCATGTTCTGTAGCATAGTTCATTTTAGAAGTGTATGGCTTGACTATGCACATGCATAATTGTAGATGAGGATCAGTAATAGGGTGTCAGGCATTGCTTAGATCCTTTGGATCTAACACCATCTTTTCCTTCCTTGCAGGTTTTGGATCATACAAGAGCATACTGGATTGAACCCTAGATTGACACGTCATTACTTCAGGCAATTTTGGTACCTTCATTATATTTGTTCATCCACTTATGTATGTTTGCAATCATTCATATTCTTCTAAAAGTTGGCTATTAGTGACCATATAGGACCATTCTTGATGTTTTTGGGTCATTTGATGAAAAGATGTAACTAGGGACATCAGTAATAAAAAAAAATAAAAATTGTGCATATACCTTCTTTGATCAACTCTGATATGCACAGGTGATGAGCATTCATATTTTCCTAAGTAGTATTGTGAGCTTTCCATCCAACACATGTACTATTGTGAAAATCATCACAAGTCCATTTGTTGCAGGAAAGCTCACAGTACACATGTCTGTATGTCTACATGTTTTTCACCTGTTCATATACCAAATGATGAATGCTCAATTATTGTAATGGAAAAGCATTAGAATCATCTATATAGGACCTTCATTATTTATGTTCATCCACTTATGTATGTTTGCATTCATTTATATTCTTCTGAAAGTTGGCTATTAGCGACCATATAGGACCATTCTTGATTTTTTTGGGTCATTTGATGAAAAAATGTAAATAGGGACATCAATAATAAAATATGGATTGTTGTTATTTCATGCTTGCTGCTGTTGTGTACCATATATTGTTTTATACATTATTTATTTCATTGAGACTGTGAGCTTGATTTTTCTTTCAGAAGTGTATGGCTTGACTATGCACATGCATAATTGTAGATGAGGATCAGTAATAGGATGTCATTCATTGCTTCAATATTTTTTATCTAACCCCCATCTCTCTTTTCTTTGTAGGTTTTGGATCACACAGGGGCACACTAGATTCATACGCGGGTCAAAAATTCATCACTTCAGGCAATGTCTAGTACCCTTATTATTTATGTTCATCCTCTTATGTATGCCTGTACTCTTGCATTTTTTTCTCAAAGTTATTTTCCTTGTATAGCATATACAAGTTATTTTTCATATATATAAATGTAATCTTTAGATGCAAAAATTTCTTTTCCTTTACATGTATCTTTGCATGAAATGAACACAAATTAAACAAGATCATCTAATAATGCAAACTAGGGTACTGTAGTCACTCATCTAGTAATTAGTTCCCCAAACCATTACTAAGGATTGAACATAAGTCTAAGTACCCAAATCTATTTTTCTATGTCTATAAAATAATATATGGTGCACAACAACAACAATCATGTAATGACAGCAATAACATTGCATGATGCCCGAGCTCAAATTCAAAACAGTAAGTGTATTAATGTATGATCTAATAGCAACAATCTCATTAATTACTAAGCCAAAGGGGTTTTCTGATTCGAAAGACTTAGCAGCCTCTAAGGTCATTTTATTTTCTGTTGCATTAACATGACGTTTGCTAGAAGTATTATGATTGCACATACGTTTTCTCATCTCTTCAATTTCTTTTTTCATAGATTTCACCATCTGACATTTCTTTTCAGTAAGAGATGGTTGTGAAAAAAGTATTTCTATTTTTCATTCTGAGAAGATCGAGAATGATTTTGAGTCACAGAGGAAATGCCCTGATCATTCCACAAGTGCTATTCTGATGAGTTCTGATCACTTGACGAAAAAAAATTATCTATTGAGTTGAAAAGAAAATCAACAGAAGACGTTGAAAATGAAGTGAAAAAACCTAAGGTTTCTTCTCAATGTAAGTAAAACCCTTTCCCTCAATGAAAGATTAAAGTCTTTCCAAACTCATTTTTCCCAAATTATGGGAAACTTTGAGCTTACCATTTGAATAACCACAAGTTTTTATTTGTATGTAGGCCATTTTTCTGAGAGTCATGAACATTTCCATCCATCTCTTACTGAAAAGGAATGTTAGATGGTGAAATCTGCGAAAACAAAAACTGAAGAGATGAGCAGAAGGATGCTCATTCATAAAAGTAGATATCACAATAGCTTAGAAACATAAATGTAGATATCCAAAAAATTGTATGTGTGTTAATGTTATTGCTATCAAAATAGTATGTGTATTAATGTATGATCTAATAGCAGCAACCTCATTGATCATTACCTTTGACTCCTCCATCATTATAGAAGAGATAACTACCTACAACTATATTTCATAATTCCTCCTTTGAAGTCATAGGTTAGTTTAACTATTGGACAATGAGCTGATAGGAGTTTCGAATAGATTGGAATAAAAACTAAGAGTATTGAATTTTATCATGCAATGTTATTGTTGTAATTGCATGCTTGCTACTATTGTGCACCATATATTGTTTTATACACTGATTATTTCATTGAGACTATGAGCTATTGTAGTTGATTGTATTCTTTTGGGGTCTAATCTATTGTAGTTGTTTCTTTTGACAAAGATAAACATGACACACTTTGTTAGACTGATTGGTTTGGTCTTGTACCATTTACATGGCCTAGCTAGATATTAAACAGTGAGCTCATGAACAATCATCCTACTACTTACACTGCAATTTCTATGTCTACTTACAATAATAAATTACAAAGTTTCACTACAATTTCTATGTCCATTACCATTCAAATATATCACTCCTCCTGTTATATAGGCATAATAAAACAATCTTGCACAATATCTTTTGAATCACATTAACACACACCCATGTTTTGTAGCATAGTTCATTTTAGAAGTGTATGGCTTGACTATGCACATGCATAATTGTAGATGAGGATCAATAATAGGGTGCCTGACATTGCTTATATCCTTTAGATCTAACCCCATCTTTTCCTTCTTTGCAAGTTTTGGATCATACAAGAGCATACTGGATTGAAGTCTGGGTCAACACTTCATTACTTCAGGAAATGTTTGGTACCTCCATTATTTATGTTCATCCACTTATGTATATTTGCATTCATTCATATTCTTCTAAAAGTTAATCTTTATGAGCTTAAATTCAAAATAGTAAGTGTACTATTTTATTACTGATGTCCATATATATTGTCGTTGATAGTCATGGATGCGAGATGTTCCTAATATCAATGAGATGGATGAAGAAGAATATCAATGACATGAATGAAATGTACAATAATGTCAGATGTTTGGCATGTTCTAATGATTGTTTTATATGTACTACTCTTATTCACCTTGTTTTATATGTCCTACTTATATATCTATCTTTGATCTTTTGTTAAGAGAAATTTCATTCTAAAAGAGTGTATTTAATCTATATATGCTTAATCAACCTCACTAGTTAAGAGTGTTCTCATTTGTAGTGGGCATGACAAGAATCAAATCACTTGAAAGACACCAGTATTTAGACAAGCACAAATTAGTGACGTGATTAAGAAAATTTTCTTTCTTTACAATTGCATTGTTGTCTTTGGTTTGTCTTTTTGTTTTGAGTGTCTAGTGATTTAAACCAAAGACTTCGACTTAGCCAAAAAATGTGCAAGTCTACATTAGTATGTTTCTTTTTATTGTAATTATAATTAGTATGAATGAACAAAATAATGACAATGCAATATTTGTGATAATGCAATATTTGTTGAAATAGCGTCGATGACTTTAGTCAATGTGCCTATGTGTCAATGTGGTGTTGGCCCATGCATGTTGAAGATGTCACGCACAATAAGTAATCCTGGGCATCAATTTTGGGTTTTCCCAAATAGGAAAAAGGTCTGGATATTTCATAATTATATTTTTATGTTTTAAAATAATGTGACAACTACTCATTTTATGAAGAACTGATGTACATTTGGTATTGTCAGGGAAATACTGGATGTCAATACTTTTGGTGGGTCGATCAAACCACATTTACATCTAACACATTTCATTATCTCATAAGGTGCATCAAATGATCCACTTTTTGTAATCTAAGTCTCTCATCTCGATTCACCAGGAAGAAGACTTCTCCCAAGTCATCACGGGCACCATAGTGATCTACAAATCTCCAATGTGCAAGTTCTACACGTCGCTCTCTTGACATCATACCTAACTCAGTCAAAACTATGGAAAAAATGGTAGACGATCCCAATGATCCATCACAACTCGACCTCAACAACAACACAAAGAGTAGCTTGATTCCGTCTTCAAGCCAATCAATGCACAGTCTACTCAAACTCCAAGTCAAGTCACTACTACACTCCATAGGAACAAAGCACATCAAATTCAAAACAAAGAAGTCAAGAAGTCACTCGAATCAGATCCAAATGCAATCAGGTCCGCTTATATCCCATGAACACATTAGGAAGAATGTATCTCTGATCGCCACACTAGCTTCTTGTGCCAAAGTCGTTGCTGTCACAAGTCTTGATTTGGTAGGATCCATTCAAAATCCAAGTCTCTAGACTTGACTCAATAATCCACGACCCGCTACCGAATCTACTGCAAAGTTATCTCTGAATGATCCATAACCAATCATGAGGCACAACCAGATCTGCAAGAACATTGTTCTGAATCGACAATAATATATTTTTTTTAAAAAAAATTGATTATCATCATAACTATGACAGAATTACAATAGCGATGGGTATCGTTGGAAACATCCAACATACAGCCATCACATTAACAACATCATTGTTGGAACAAATCATAAATGATGAATGTCCATTGTAAATTTCCAATGCATGTCCTTCATATGTACAACATAGTCATCATTACAAACCATAAACGACACACATCCATCATAATCTTGCGACAAAAATTTGTTGCACTAATAGCATTTCCATCGGTGAATAGGTTAATAATGATGGCTACCCTTCAGAATATTCTAACAAGTCACCATCATTTGTATTTGTTGCGACGGTTAGGCATCACAATATGGGACGGCCGCAAATAGGTGCGATGACAGGTTCACTTTGTTGGCACCCACTTTTTGTGATGGCTAAGGGTGTTGTAATTATGACACCTAACAAAACTGTTAGATTTTCTGACTACAAAATTGTGACACCAAGTGGTGTCGCTCAATCGACAGTATACGGTCAAAATTGGAACGTTCGACCATCGGAAAAAGGTCTCAAATGTACTAGTGTCACGATATGTTAAGAGGAGAATTCTTTTGGATGATAGCACCTTTGAAGGCAATTGGGAAATCATGTGTAGAGATCCTCTTTATGATACGATTGATGAGGGAATCAAGAATTTGGTCACATTATTTTGGAATGATAATACTTCTCCTTCATAAAATAGTAGAGATGTTATCAGACATAGAATTGTAGCAAATCAATATGAACATCATAAAAAACATTGGTTGGACACAACGCAACATGAAATGTATGTGTCATTTTTTATTTCAAATCCTAATATAAAGATTGGGCAAACATTTTTTGAAATATTGAAGCCATATTATGTCAAGAAAAATAAAGTGTTTGAAACTTGTTGTTGCCATTATCATATTGAATTTGATCTCCACTATTAGGTTTTTCAAAAGTTTGTAGAATAAACTTATGGTTTTGAATATACTACTCCTACTAGATGAAGTGAGTTCATCTCATCCATTTTATGTGACAAAAGAGATGATGCACTTGGTCAAATAAATATCATAAAAAGAATATGTGAAACATGTGCTGATTTGGCTCTTTTTCCTTTGAAAAATGAAAACACTGATATAACAAAGATGGTAAATTGCAAGAGTTACAAATATGTAAAGAATGAAACAAAATTTGGGAAAGAATCCAAAAGGTTAGAATATGTTGAAGAGGAATTAATTGTTGGAGCATTTATGGATAAATTTAAAAAATTGATTCAACCCTACATTCATCATGCTTTTTTTGCAAAGTGGCAAGCACAACAATTCCAAACACTGAGAGACAATTTCCCACTTGGAACTATTCTATCAGTTGTTGATTTTAGATAAAACTATTCCTTTGTTCATCAAAAGGCGGTTCAATTAGAACTATTTTTCAAAGAAGATTACTACTATGGTACATGTGTGTTATCGACATGCACAGTTAGATTTGGATGGTGTTCAAAGCACATTTGAAGCACGGGTCATCAAGAAGGAATATCATTTTTATATAATTGATGATAAAGATAATTACATTCATTATGTAGAACACTCATTCAAGATGTTTTTTGCAAATTTGAAAGAAAGACGCATAAAAATTGATAGACATAATGTTTGGTTAGATGGATGTGCTGCACAATTCAAATCATCTAGATCATTTTATGCACTATGTAGATATCATCATAATGAAAACATACCACGTGTCTGAAGTTTCTTTGAGAGTCGTCATGGAAAAGGTGAACATGATTGTGCTAGAGCTTGCATCAAACGTTCTCTATAAAAGAATCAAATAAATTATGAGGGAGTTTGTATAAAAAATGCACATGATGTTGAATGGTGCAGGACATATTTCACATCAAACGAGGATGGCACATCATCACGAATAACTCAAGTGGTACCACATAGAGAATTTTGGGAGATAAAAGATATGCACATGTTTCTAAATTATGCATGTGTGATATATATATATATATATATATATATATATATATATATATATATATATATATATATATATATATATATATATATATATATATATATATATATATATATATATATATATATATATATATATATATACATATATAGATATATAGATATATATTTATTTATTTATTTATTTATATTCTTGTTTAAATTTTATATTCTTTATTCAAATTTATAATATTCAAATTTATAAAATAAAATTCATATTATATATGCATGTGTTTAGGTGTGGATAGAAAAATTATGCATGGTTTCAAGAGGATATAAAAGACGTGAGCTTTGCATTTTGTTATGAGTACAAAATTGTCGCAAATGGATGTTAAACACTAGGGACTACTCATGCTTTTCTTGTCACTCGCATTATTGATAACTATGAACTAGAATTCATCAATCAAGAATGTGGATATGTAGGTGCCTGAAATCTTATGCCACTAGTTGTTACTAATTACATTTGATAGAGATGAAGATTGAAACTTTGATGATGTTCTCTTGATTTCTACTAATTACGATCATATTTCAGGATTGATTAAAATTGGTAAGCATAATAAATTAAGTTTCATATTATATGGCATTGAGTTGCATATATATATGTGTGTGTGGTGTGTGTGTGTGTGTGTGTGTGTGTGTGTGTGGTGTGTGTGTGTGTGTGTGTGTGTGTGTGTGTGTGTGTGTGTATGTATATATATATATATATATATATATATATATACATATATATATATATACATATATATATATATATATATATATGTATATATGTATTTATATGTATATATATATATATATATATGTATATATATATATATCTATATATCTATATATATATGTACATATATATATATACATATATGTATATATACATATAGATATATATACTCTAGATATATATATATATATACATATACATATACATATACATATATATACATATACATATATATCATACATATATATATATACATACATATATACATACATACATATATACATACATATATATATATATATATATATATATATATATATATATATATACATATATATATATATATATATATATATATATATATGTATATGTATATATATATGTATATATATACATATATATATGTATATATATACATATATATATGTATCATATATACATATATATATGTATATAATATATACACACACACACACACACACTCACACCACACACACATATATATATATATATACAGTTGAAACACAATAGTGTGTCCCACTTTTCAAGATGAAGAAATTCTACTTCAGAGGGAAGAAAATTATTTAGGGCCTTTTCTCCAAGTGGTGTCTTTGGGAAAAGGGGAAAAACCCCATCACGTGAAGTACCCTGGGTAGGGTACTTCACGTGAAGACCTCACTTCGCATGAAGTATCTTACGCAAGGTACTTCGCGTGAAGTGGGGTCTTCGTATGAAGCTTCCTTTGATTAGATTCTTATATATTTTCAGCCTTTTTTTTTTTTTATTGTGTACTTTCTAAATTTTGTGGAACCAGTAGTTGGAGCGAACCAGTGACGTGCAACACAACATCAACACCTCCCAAGCTTCTTCGACTTCTTCATATTGTTAGTAGTATCAGGTACACAACATTTTTCTCATTTTTTTATTGTAAATTATATGTTTTATATTTATTTTAGTTAGTTATAAATATTTAAATAATTTTTAGTTTGTAGAAATGATAGAAAATCGTAGTTAAATATTAGAATATGTTAGAAAATGATAGTAGAATGTTAGAAAATCATAGTAGAATTGTTAGAAAATGTTAGAAAACATTAAAAATTATAGTACAAATGTTATAATATTTTAGAAAATCATAGAAAATCATAGTAGTTTGTTAGAAAATATTTACAAAATATTAGAAACTGTTGTAGAAATGTTAGAAAAAGTTAGAAAACATTAATATCATATAGAAATTATTAAAATATTTGTTTTTAAATTTCTTTTAAAGTTAGTAAATATTAGGAATCTCTCTCTCTCAAGTATACGCATTTT
>BSBK01014741.1:0-31964 GCA_027943335.1 Chamaecyparis obtusa | reverse complement strand
CTCCCAAGAGGGGCCCCACCTGGATACCCAGGAACATGGCAAGTTTTTTTCTTTAGTACTGGCCTGCCTGCCCTTGAGGAGGGCTGGGCCCTATAGCCTTCCAAAAAAGGTAAAGGGGGCCCAACACGAACTAAGGGTGGTACAGGACAGGATAGTCCAAACAATAAAATGATCTCTGAACGCAGGAGTGATATCCAGAGTGACCTAAGGAGCAAGGGATAGCACTCCAGAGAGAGGCTCCAAGCATAATATTCCCATATTAGCTTATATTATTTCTCCTTGTCTTCGAGTCCCGGTAGGAACTATGCTTCACTTCCTGCCTGCTCATTCTTCGAATGAAAGCTTTAATCTCATTCTTCAAATTCCAACTTGCAAGGATAGGATCAATCAGAAAAACTTGTCCTTGTAGGACCAAGTAGGGGGGGTTTGGGGGGAACCCCCCCATGGCTAGGGCCAATTGAAAATCTCTTTGTCCAGTTCTATACATTATAACTTTGTTATAAATGTTAACATCAACACTTGTCCTAGTATTACTTCATTCACAGAATAACAAGCACCCCTTGGCCGCATACCCCTTTGAGGGGTATGGAATAAGGCTGAGTAATGAATTGGGTTCCAGGGCCTCCTTCCACCATCCCATATGAAATAGGAACCTATTTTCTCTTGGCTTTTTCCCCAACTCACAATTATGAGAGAACCAAATGTGTATAAATTGAAATTTGCAAGGCCACATTATATACGTAACATGTCTACGAGGCCGTTTGGCCATTTTTTTGTTTCTCAGGCTAGGCGGCGGCCGTTGTGTTGACTTCGGTGAGGCCAAGGGGGGAAAAATCCCCCTCCCCCTATAGCCCTCCCCCTCTATAATGACCATATTCTAGTCCAATATAATGATCATATAATAGTCCTAGTTAGGTGCCTATTATAGTGGGACATAAATTAGGGAGGGAAAAGGACTCTCTACCTGCCTCCCTGCCTCCCTTATCATATTTTTGAAAGTGGGTTGTATAACGTATAGAACTATATTACCTTCAGTTCGGCCCGGTCTTTCTGCTTTTAAGGATGGGATAGTTGGGTGAGCTTTCTGTATTAAGGATGATACAGAAAATTCACATCATTTTTTGTGTGCTCCTCGTTAGGTTTATTCATGGTTCAATAACATTATAATAAGACTACAAGATCTTGTAAATATATTTGTTAGCTATCTAACCATATAATTTATTTTGAATTCTGAGTATGTTAAGATTTTCATCTCTAATTTATTTTGTATGTATGTCTGATTTTTGTCAAAAACCAATGTGTAGTAGTTTGGGCTTAGATTTTGGCTCATTCGTCAAATTTTGCAACAAGTTACTTTTTTAGAAACTAGACTCAATTATACACACTTTAAAAAAAATATTTATTTTTGATTAATTTTGAATGATTTGTAGGGGGAGCACACAGAAATTTCAAGTTTTCAGGATGTGTACACTTCAGAAATTCATAAAAAATTATACATTCATCAAATAATTAGTAGAAAAATATGGGATAAACTACATGGTGTTAGCTAACTTCTCATTGGAAAGAATAAAAGAATTCAAAAAAATTTAACATTTTAGGGGAAGCACACGAGATGCAATGTTATGTTTTTTCACAAAAAAATAGGACCACTTTTTTGTGCTCCCCCTTTTTGAGGGCCTTAATCTGCACCATTTTCAAAATAAATTAATAGTTTAGAAACTAGATCAAATTATTACAACTCTTGTTCTTGTCACATCTTAAAATTTTGAGTCTAACTATCTTCAATTTCTCATTGAAGTTCAAAGTTTTCTGATTTTAGAAAAAAAAAAAGTAGCAACTTATACCCCCTTTTTGGTCCCCCATCTTTGTACACTGTAGTACCCCACCCCTAGTCCAATTTTATAAATGTTACATGATTATTATAAGATGATAGATTATATGTTAGGAAATCATTAATGGTTATGGTTTTATTGACCCCATACTGGCATGTGTATGATTGATGTGCTTGTTTTATATTTTTTTTTGACGTGCCTGATGTGGTTGAGGGATGAAGTTGTAGTTACTTGCTTGTGAGATCCACATGATCATATGATCCCTGCCATTGTTTGTTATATATTTATATATGTTTGTACATGCAAGTTTTGTATATAGGTTCATAGGTATCAGGAATCATCTTCCCTGAATTGTCAGGATGAGCGTGCCCTATCGCAATATCTCAAATGCTAAGAGAGGGGAGATAACATGGAACCAAAACCCTATCTGGATTTTTCAAGGAGACAAAGTTCATGGTTCTCTATTTTGAGTCTGTATGTTTATTTGATGATCTTGATTTTTTTTTGTTTGTGATTTTCTTTAGTTATGGAAATTAATATTATATTGGAAAATAGGATTAATATTGTCCATTAGATAATAAATTATTAAATTGCATGATTTAATGATGTTAGGAATATTAAATTATTTAATAATAGATTTTATTATTAACATGTGCTTTATTGAGTTTGAATGTGATTTGTTTGAAAAAGTTGACAACTTGTCTTTAGGAGTCTAAGTTGAGTTGTGCACAATTAAATATATGTTTAATTATTAATTAGTATTTTCTCTCAACTAAAAGAGGGAGAGTTTGATTAGGAGTTCTATTGTGAGTCATCTAGGGTTTGCATGAATGGTGGAGTTGAATCCCTAATAGGGAAATTAGCATTCATTTGTTTTTCAATCAAGTTGTTGGAAATTTTTAGAGAGAGAATTTTTCGGAGACTTTGAGACTTCTTTGTGTTCTTTAGCTTTTGTGAGTGTGCTTGAATTTCAGGGTGAAGATTGTTTGCATTTGGATTTCAATTTTGCATGCACTGTGATTCAGATTTACAGGATTGAGCTCTTCTGTTGTCAGATCTGGAGGTTTCAGCATTCTACAGGCTTTATATTTTAGTTTCTTGCATGTGAATTAAGGTAGCGGTTTGAAAGAACTTTCTTATGATTTCATTTGTATAACTTTCAGTAATTTTCTATGCTTGATTTGATTTATAGTTTTATATCTGTGTCTATTTATGCTATCAATTTGAGGTTTAAAAAAATCATAGATTTGCTATTTCATATTTTTATGTATATTTGGCATAGTAGGGCTATGCTGTCGAAATTTGGAGAGAAAATACATCCTAGAACTCCTAGAAAATGATAAATTAATCTTGATATAGTTTGTACTATAGTGTGGTTAAATTAAATTAATGGGTTGTTGAGAAAAACTCAATTTGAGTGAAAAATCATCATTCTGGGAAAAATATATATACTCTATTAAAAAAACACAGTTAGAATAAATTTACACCAGTAAAAGACAAAATGGAATAAGCCAAGGAATAAACAAATGGATAAAAGCCTATTAGATTTGAGAGACAAGCTATTGCATTGTAAAAGTTAAAATTAAGATATTTCTATTTTTTTGAAAAATTCCCTTTTGTACTGTCATTTTCATTTTTGGAAATATGCAGTCCTGTCAAAATATAAAATAAAACAAATGTGTTAGCATTATATATATATATATATATCAAAAAAAATATAAATTGGAAGGAAAATGAAAATTGTTTGGCAAGGGATTTAATTAAATTAAATCTAAAAGGTTTTTTTTGGAAAAAGAAAAATTAAATGGGGGGAGGTGGGGCCACAGTACCCCCAACCTCCACCTTGCAAAATTCGCGCAGAGCACCTCTTTGCAGGATGTGTCATGCACGTCCTTATAGGTCATGCAAAGCACGACCCTGCAAGACGTGCAATGTGATCACATGCAGGTGGCCGATGGGCGCGGGGTCCACAAGGGATTTTCCCCCATATGATTTTATATTTTGTTTTTTTAAAATTTATTTTAAATTTCATTAATATTAAATTTAGTTATAATTTAATTTGATTTAGTTATAATTTATTTAATTTTATTGTTAATTAATTAATGTGTTTATTAGTTAATATGAATATTAGTTAAACAAACTTTTATTTTATATTAACTGAGTATCAATTAGTTTAATTTAGTTATATATTTTATAATCAAATTAATTGAAACATATTTGTCTAATTTAGTTTGATTAAATGCCTATGTAAATTGATTTTTTATTTAAATATTATAGTGGTGAACTTATTCAAATCAAACCTTTGTTAAATTATTATATTGTTTAAATGGAGTTAATTAAATTAGTATTAAAAGACCTTATGTGTTAAAATGATAATTTTAACCGTATACTTAGATGATTCATTGTGCTGGGAAATAACCTTATATTTTTGTGAATTAATGATATGCCAATTGGAGTTTACTAAATAGCTTATTGCTATAAATACAAATTAAATTAGCTTAACTCTTGGGTCAGTTATCTAGTGCCATGTGGATATATATTGTTACAATAGAATTGATGTACCTTATTTCTTTATTAGAAACTAATAATCAAATGTTGGGAGTTGAGGTGCGACCATTGAAATTGGATCTTTTTCTTCTGTTAAGTTCACTGGATGACATAAGGGAATTTTCTTTGCATAAGTCAAGTATTGCAATATTATGTTCTAAATTTCCCCTAATAGGTTTAATTAGTTTTAAGCTTGAAATCAATTATGCCGGATGTGAAATCTAAATGTTTATAGATTAATTTCAGTATTCAATAATGTGAGTGTTGTATTCTTCGTGCCTAGATTGTCTTCTTTTTCTATATGGGTTGTTGGGTACTAGAAGACCTAGGTAGAAATAGAGGCTTGGGTATGAGTCAGTCTTGACACAGTTTCAATATTATATTTGATATGTGTGTGTATTCTGATTATCATCCCTGCTTTGACCATTTGGGCTCATGTTGTATTGAGTTTTACTTCATATTCTATAAAGGAGAATATGGTATTGATTTTTATGTCTGATCCATAGGATCATTTGTATATATTCTTTTGTGAACACTCTGAGAGTGTTTTGTGATATCATGGTTATGTGAGAACTAGTATGTTCCTATTATTTTGTGGAATAGTCCTGAAGGACATTGTTATCTTTTTGTGATCTATGTTAGATCTATGAGCCTAGGGTAGTTTACCTAGCTATGTAGTAGGAGGTGGCTTGCAATAAGCGTCGGGGCCCACAAGTGGCTTCCAAGATCACTTATTGTTAAGTATCTTAATCAAGTGATTACATAATATAACATTGAGAGATTTTAAAATGAACCTAACAAGATAAGTTTCCTCACCTTGGCTTAGTGCTAGTACAGACTAAGGTGGGAATGGAGAAGATGAATAGCCCCCTTTTAAGGGATGAGTTGACATAATCGATGGCTTCATCAGTACGAGAAGTCATTGACACCATGTATGGTCACTTGGGTGTCGGGATCCAAAGATATTACCAAGATGAGACTGAAGGGTTAGACGTACATGATGACATCTTCCTATACATAGTCTAGTTATCTAACATGTGTCGGTTGCCTCTGGATTAGTGAGTCTTTCATGGCATTATTACTTTTTCACCTTGAGTTAGAGAGCTTTCAGGATCCTTTCCTTAGATTCATTTGTTTGATGTTTGTTATCCTAGTGGGATTTGTTTTTATCTCCTTAGCATGGTGGGAGTGGACCATTTAGGTTCACAAAGTTGGGTGGTAGTGATTCTTTTACCATTTGAGATTTTGACGTTCATGTACCAGTGCTGGATGATCCCTATTGTAGTTGCTCCTTCTTGATCTTCATTTTTGAAGAGGTGTTCTTCTTCATCTTGATCTTCTTCCTTGTGATCTTGTATCTTTGTATCAGATCTTCAGAGATGTCTTATGTTCTTCATTTTTGTTGTTATATTACATACCCCACGACATGTGCAGTGGATGTAGATTTATTTATATGAGTTTTGTAATTGTACCTAATCTAAATTAATTAATTAATTAATGTTAAAGTAATATTCATCAAGGAACCCTTGAGAGTTGTAACTTGTGTTGGTTATTGTATTATTGTGAGTAAATGGTAATTGATTCTGCATTAATGTTTATCTTGAATGTTAACTGTTTAAAAAAAAATTATTCTGCAAACTTAGATGCATGTTTAGGTTAAGTTCTCCTATGTTCCCTTACGGGGCATTACATGCACTTACCCTAATTGATTTATCCTAAGTAAACTTAAGTAAGAGTAATTCTCATTAACTAATTACACTAACAATTTTGTATTGGAGCATAAAAGTAGACAAACAAATAAGGTTTATGATGTATTTAGTAGGAAGAATTCATTGTTGCATGAAACTTAGACTAGAACAATGTTGGATTTGATAATATAAAATAGTTGTATGTAGATGATGTAGATTTCAAAGATGCGTATCAAGTGTGGAACAATCCTATCATCACAGATAGAGACCCTTGTGCTGATTTTTTTCTACAAGAAGGGTTGTTGTTTAAAGTCAACAAATTGTGCATGCCTAGAGGATCAATGAGAGACACTCTTTTGAAGCAGAAGCATTGTGGAAACCTAGCATGACACTTTGGATATGATAAATCTTAGCAATATTGGTAGCATCACTAGTATTCTTACATAGAATGAAATGAACCATTTTAGAGAATCCATCCATGAACATAAATATAGAATCATTTCCCCTTTGAGTTTGAGGAAAACCTAAAAAAAATCCAAACTTACAGGATCACAAGGCCTAGATGGAATTGGTAATGGTTGATACAAACTAGCATTTTGAGTTCTTCATTCTTCATGTTGACAAACTCTACATCCCTCCACATACTTCTTAAGATCAGTCTGCATATTTGGCCAACAATGATGTTGATGGAATATGGATGAAGTGACTGAAAGGGGGGGGGGGTGAATCAGTCAACCATAAAACACTTCACAATTAATTCTTTCCAGATCCCTTAGGATATCTTAACAATGTTATCTGTTTTAGCAATCGGTAAATAGATTGCAGTAACTTTGAAGATGCAGAAAGTATTAGCAAAATTATCTTTAGATATTCATCAGCACATGTATATAATTGAGAAAGCAATTAAGAACACAAGAGACACAAGATTTAACATGGAAACCCAATATGGGAAAAACCACCAATGTATCTAGATACTGATTTTCACTTTTCTGAAGTGATGCCCGGTTAGAAGCCAACCCGGTAAAAGGTTACAAAACACACTGTTAGGTGTGACCTTGTTAGAGGATTTAAAACACCCTCCTAGGAGTGGCCTGGTAAGAGGTCTTGAAAACAATTCAATGGAATTGTCACCTTGTTAGAGGATTTACAATATGGTTGTTAAACCAACTCGGTTAAGAGATTTAGAATTCACTTTTACAATGATAAGAAGGTAACAATGAAAAATGACCTGTATAATAATGCAACTGTCTTGCTGATTACAGATCTCTATTCTGCATAAGTCTGATCCTTTCTGATCGAATAAATCTCTGCTGCACCTTAAGGATATCTGAACATCCTTCACAAATTCGCATACACCTTTCCTGCTTTTCTTCTGTAAAATCTTCTGCTGTATTTCTTGTTTTCTTTTCACATTTGACCTTTTATTTATATGATTTTAGATTTGTCAAATCAACATTATTTAGTATAACAGTCAGCTAAATTAAGCAAACTCTATTTGCAAAAATCCTTCAAGGGCTGACAGTGCTCGGTGACCATAACTTTCTATAATCTTTCGGAGACCGAGGGAACTCGGTAAACACCGACAATCTTTTACCTTCGATAACCGACTGAACTCGGTAAACACTAACTTTTCTTCGATGATCGATTGAACTCGGTAAACACTAAATTTTCTTCGATGACCGACTGAACTCGGTAAACACTAAATTTTCTTTGATGACCGACTGAACTCGGTAAACACTAAATTTTCTTTGGTAACCGAGTGAACTCGGTAGATACTGATTTTCTTTGATAATCGAGTGGACTCGGTAAGCACTAATATTCCTGTCTGGCAGACCGACTGAGCTCGGTAGGATCTGATTGCTACGGACTATGACATTGTGTGACATCAAAGACAATACATAATTGAGTAGCAATTTCTTTCAGACAATTGTTTCCAACAGATGTGTGCTTAACTAAAAATAAAATTTGTTTATCAAGGAAGTGGTAATATTGCATGGTATTCTAAGAAATATTAAATCTTATATAGAGAAACAAAGTTTGTGGGACATTTATGGAGAACCCTTTGGATGAAATTGAGTACAAATCTTAGTTTTAGTTTAGCCTATCATCCCCAAATGGATGGTCAAACTAAGGTGGTCAATAGGCATTTGATAAACATGTTGAGGTGTTTTGTTGATAAGACACCTAGAAATTGGGATTTGGCTTTAGCACAAGTGAAGTTCACATATAATGATTCTCCAAAGAATAGTACAAGTTTAGGCCATTTTTGTGTGTGTATGCAATGCATCCAAGGGGTGTGTTTCAACTTAGAAATCTTGGTGATATGGAAAAGTAAAGTCTAGATAGATAAGACTTTGCTAAAGTAATTCATAACCTTCAAGAGGAGGTGAAGACAAAAATAGAAGAAAATAATTAGTAATACAAACAATATACTCATAAGAGCTGGAGAGAGCTAAATTTTCATCTAGAAGATCTTGGAGAAGGAAAGATTTCCAAAGTGAGAATACAATCAACTAAAAATGAAGAAGATAAGTCCTTGTAGAATTCTCAAATGATTTTCAACTAATGCCTTTGAAAAAGCCCATCCTCTAGATCTGGGCATTTCATCTATCTTTGATGTGGTAGAATTATATCCTTTCAAAAATTATGGTGAAGAAGGTATAAATGAGGTAGACATACCATTAACTAAAGAGAAGGAAAGAATCGCATCCACTCTTCTTGAGGTTGAATGCATTTTTTATCAGTACTTATTGAAGAGAACCCTCAATTTGAAGGAATTCTACTTCAATATCTAGTGAAATGGAGACATCATCCTTTAGAAGATGAGTCCTTACTAACTAAAACTAGAAATCACAAAGCTAGGGTATTCTATTCTTTAATTCATGCATAGGAGCTCATGACTTATTTGGGAGCTTGATCCATGGGCATCCTTCCTTAATCTTTGGTTTGTTTAGTTTTGTTTGATAAACAAGATTTCGGGTGTTCATTGAAGAGCAATATCTTATTGACCAATTCACCATCACGTGGGCTAAGGAGTTTCATATCTCTTGTTACCATGTAGACAAGATGAGGGAGGATTTTTTACCTCTCAGTTTAAAACAAAGACATAAGAAGTTGATAAATTCAGTGCTACCTATGGAAGTTGGGAACAAACACAGATGATTGTGTTCAATTCCATGCCCAATTTTAGAAGGGGCGTTCACACTCTGCTAGGGAGATTGCTTCAAAAATAGAACAAAGGGAAGGGAAGTGGTGAGTCAAGATTGTGGGAGGAAGTGAATGACCCTTGGAAGTGATCAACTATTGTTTTAATCAAAACATTGACTAAATATACATGAATAAAAACACAGGGTTGCTCTCTGATTAAATTTTAGTTCTCTATAATCCTTTCATCTAATGTGAATTTTTGTTAATTAGGTTCTCTACTTTCCCTATTCTCATTGCTTAATCTTCTTTCATTTAAATGAACTTTCCTAAATGTTTTTCTTTTATATAGATACATTTTTGTATATACCTTTTCCATTGATGTCAAAGGGGGAGTAGTAGTTGTGAAAAATGTATAAGCGGTGTATAGACAATAGTTTGACATTGGACACTTAGTCATTTTTCACTAAGTGTTTCCATCAATTCCAAAGTGGGAGATTGTCAGTGAGTGAGAAGTGCATGAAGGTGTATATGTTTTCATTGCTGGCAACTTATACCCCTATGATGGTCGCTTGAATTGGAAATAATTTTTTGATAATTAGTTGATTGGAAAATGTCTAGAAGTACAAAGACTGTTTCTAGGATACAGTCATACTATTTTGGTCAATGAGCACGTGATACTTATCTTTATGGTATGTAAGCATAAATATATGTTCTATGGGGTATAATAAAGCTTCTATTGTGATCGCTTGTGTTTTGGTTTTGTTTGGAAAAACTTACATGCTTTTGAAGTTGTGCGAGTACAATATGCAGTGAAAATAGGGCACATGACTATAGACAATGATTGGGATAATAACATAAGTTATTTTTTTGATGTAATTTATGATAGATTCTTGCCTTTATTAATGTGTGTATGGTCACATGATATCCTTCTTCTCTTACAAAAGCCATAGATCTTCATATAATGAATTTTAAGTCTATCATTTTTCAAGGTTCGGTTGTTAATTTGTATGGAAAATGGTGCCCAAGTTCAAATTCTTCTTGTGTGATAGCAAAAATTAATTGCACTCTCTAAGTAATTAAGGTTCAAGAAAATGCCACAAGACTCTCAATCACCATTTTCATACAAATGGTTTAACTGAACACTAACAAAAATATTGTACATGACCAGTATGTGACTAATGATCAACATATCTCCTAGAATTTAAGTTAATTTCTCTCTTACAATAGATTAAAATTACTTGAAATTATCCTCCCCAAACTTCAATATATGATCCAAATATATCTTCCTATCGACATAATCATTGCACCTTGTTGAGGTGCAATTGCTAGTTACTATTATATGACAAAGATCTTCCTTCCAACTTGTTATATTTACACATTTATTTCACATTCTTGATATTATATTTCTAATTTCATAATTAAGATGTAAATAATACAAAAGTATAACTCAGATTCATTCATTTAACTTGTCCAAAAGATACATATCCTTCCCTTTTTACATCATCGCATGCAATATTTGAATAAAAAAAGGGTTTATATCGTCCACTAACTCATTGTTATATCCATAACACACACTCTCTCTATATATTATAATAGGGCATTTATCATATTTTTATTAGTCCTTTACCATTTATATATTATTGTCTTCAACTCATTAATTGTAGTTATTTATTAGATTGTACTATTTAATATGGCGTTTATCATGTTCCCATTCATCCTTTACTACTATGGCTTAGGTGATGTTTGACAATATTGATCGATCAACTGCCCTTTAAATTGTAAAATGATTTATTGAAACAACGCAACAATAATTAAAATGAATAATTATGAAATGGAGAGAGGAAGGAATTGCAGAAAACAAGCAATTCTCCTTTGTGGGGTGTGACTATTGTCTATGGATAAGAACCAAATTTCCCATGCTTGTAGTTGTGTGTCTTTAGTAACTCAAATGCGGAGAGATATCTTAATGATGTTTGGAATTGTGTGTCTTTACTAACTCAAATGCATAGACAAATCTTAATGATGAGATTGTAGCCGAAGATTGAGATGGGATGCAATGCATCATGGTGAACCATTTATAGGAGATTTTAAGGTTTTATTCAAGGTAGTATGGCATATTGGAGATGAAGAAATTAGCAATTATGTATTAGTTAACTATATTTTTTTTCCTGAAACATGTAGGTACTTAGTTTTTACTCAATGACCGTTCATTTTCTTTATTTTTGAATATAACCTGTTATTGAAACTAGAAGCTCTAACTGAATAAACCTTCCTTTTTATTAAAAACCTAACAAAATATGAGATTTGGTTTTAATATGAAACAACATCTCTATTTGAAATTTGTCAAGGTAAGTAAGGGTAAATAATCAGCAATTTGTGATGAAATTGACTAGTGTAGATAACATTTTCATTGAGTCAAAAGAAATAAAAATGCAATGACTGGTAATATTCATTCATGTCAAGATCCTTCCATAGGTTAGTTAAATTTCTTAGATGTTTTGTAAAAAAGAAACTTGACATTTTTTTTATCTTTGATAGATTTTTAAGGGAGTTTAGCCACTACCATTACAATCTGTATATTAGATCATTCACTTATTTTTATAGTTTTCTGACACATTATTACAATCTGTGTATTAGACACTTGTTTTCTTAGAGATAATTCTTAATGGAGAAGATAACCATCTAATGAAGCATATAAATTAATTGATTAAACTAGGTTAATAGAATATAATAACTGATTAACTTTATTTAGTGTTATCACACATCAGGTAGCCAAATCAAGGAATCTTTGAAAACATTAAAAATGAAAAGACTTATCTATGTGGCAGTGTTATTATTTTGATAGTTTTTTAAACTACTATTTACAATTAAGACTTTGTACTTTGGTTGGAGGTAAAGTTATGAATTTTTAAGTTGTTTAATTTCAAATTTTGGTGGACTAATTTTGAAAAGTGGGGTTTGATTTTGAGTACGATATATTTGATCATTGTGTAAATTTAATCTATATTAAATGAAATTATTTTTTATAGAAAGCAGACTTTAACATGTGTTCATTAGGCAGGTCTATTTTTAATCAAGCTACCATCACATCATTGTTAATTGTCAAAGCTCCAACACTAGCATCAAGAGCTAGCCATAGCTGAGGCCACTAAAATGTTACAAAAAATTCCTGCAATAAATTTTATATACTAAACCCTAGCAAGAGTGCTCATGCATGCTATTCTTTGACTATTCAATCACAAAAACTTGATTATTTGAAACATTACTAATGAAAATCAAATCAGTTGATATGAACAAACTCCTCACTAAAAAATGACTAGAAGAATGTGATAAGGATCGATAATCATAAAATTATAAAGATTTCTTTTTTTGTTAGCTTTAAAATTGGGCATATCACCTTCAGTGGGATGCAGTTTAATTTGATTAAAAATGAACATGTTTTTCTACAAGGTACAAACATTTTAAACTTTCCCAGCTAATTTTTTTTGAAATATATGTAAGTGCTTTAACTTTTAAAGCAATTAGCTTTTGACTGAAGTTAATCCGTTTAATTTTTTATTTTTTTATCGATAAAGGCCGGAGTCAGAGTTTTGTATTAACATAAACAACAGTAAAATGTACATGAAAATATTAAAGTATCTAAGAAACTAACTATCAATAAAACCAGTCCAATGTTTGCAGATGGAAATCGAAGAGCAATAGAGCTCTATTACCAATATGGATACAAAGTCTACGATTATATCAAAGTCTAACAACTTCAAATTCAAGAAACAAAATATCAAAACTCAGAGGAACTTGTGTAACAACACCCCAAAGCTATAGGGAAGGAGATGTTGTATCATTCTCAGAGGCCTGAGAGCTCCCTTCTTCCATGTCCTCTACATCTGGGTCTTCTTCATTGACTTCACTTTTGATTTCCTCCTCGTCCTTGTCCATTTCCTCTTCATCAGCCTCTTCCTGTTCTGCATTCTCTTCCTCCTAACCTTCTCCCTTAGATGATTCATCTTCATTATGAGAGGGTGCAGTGGCACCTTCTGAAACATCCTCCTCATTATCTAAAAAATTAGGGCTCCCCAACCCATCCATCCAGGCATCATATTTGAAACTGTGTATCCAGTCAATATCCTCATTAGAATCATCACCAAAAGGGGAAGCTAGTCCGACTCATATCTATGATGTGATCAATTTTAAAGCTATACTCTACACATTAACTTTAGTGGATTTGACTAGGGAGCCAACCGTTGGAGATTGATCTAACGTGTATTCCATCTGCTACTTGATTTACCAGCACATCCACTTTGCCATTGCCTTCGCGGTAAATGTTATTAGCCGTTGAAGATTCAAATTTTGGAATCAGGCTTAATATGTTTTCTAAATAAGATTGAAGTTTCCAATTTAAAATGGACCCTGTCCTTATTACATTTATAATAATCATTTAATCTCCTTCTATTTCAATTCTATTAAGATTAAGTTCTCTGGCTAGAACCAAACCATGATAAAGAGCTTTTATTTCTACTACATTGTTAGTGTCCAGGTCTAATGGCTGTGCTAATTGAGCAATAATTTGGCCATCTGCTGAATGAATAATACAACCCTCCCTAGAAGGATTTGGATTTCCTCTTGATGCCTCATCAAAATTTAATTTAACCCAGCCTGGAGAAGGAGATTTCCAGACACATGTCAACCTGTGAAAAGAGTTGCCCTTGCTACCTCTACCAATAATGGTGGGTGTTTTCAATCCATGCCAGCTTTTTAACATCCTATCATCCCAACTGGTGTAAAATTTATGAATGGTTGAGAATGTCTGATTCCTAGAATTCATGACCTCCACTATAGCTTCCTCAATTCTATTTAATATTTGATTCATGTTGAATGCTTTCTCTTGGAATAATCTCCTATTCCTTTCCTTCCATAATTCCCATAGAAGTATTGATGGGGATATGATCCAAAGGTTTCCACATAAGCTTTCTTTGAAGAGAGATGGCCAAGAAATAAGGTGTGATTGTAGATCTTGTGGAGAAGCAACTTTCCAATTCAGTTTTGAGTGTAACCAATCCCAACACTCGGCTGAAAACTAACAAGTGAATAATAAATGATTGAGATTCTCTTTGTGATTATGGCATAGTGTGCATCTAGATGACCCAAATAACCCCATTTTTGTGAATTTCTCTACAATCAAAATACAATCTTGAAAGGCTACCCAAAGGAATGTACCAGCTTTAGGCAAACACATTTTTTTCCACCAAAGGTGAATGGGGATCAAGGAAGACTTTTGAGAATGTTGTGTTAATAATTTATACCCTTCCTTCACCTTGTAGTTACCTTCCTTTGATGCAAACCAAATAATCTCACCGTTGGCATTTTTTGAAAGAAAAGATCTTTTTTGTAAAGTGGATTTTATCAGCTGTAATTCTTGGTAATTGGCGCCAATATTTGTGAAATCGTTCCATCTCCAATATCCATCTTCTATACTTCCTATCCTTCCCACCCATCTTGAAGAAATAGACTTTTGGTTTGATGAATTTTTTAGTGGTTTGAGTGAGCTTAAACCTCCCTTCACTTTATTTCTAGAAGAAACCAGGGGTAATTCTGCTAGGGCTTCCGGAATGGAATACTTATTCCTTTGGTTTCTTATTCTGGAGGACTTCCTGCAACCTGAACCTGGAGAATAATTATTTTTCTTTAGGGTGCTAGATTTTGGTAAGTTCTTAAGATCACAGAGTTTGATTTTCAAAATGTCATCCTCCTTGCTAAAGTGGTTATGTGATTCATCCATTTAATTGTTTGCTGATAGTTTTTTTTTATAATCTGTTAAGGGTTTGTTTTCTGCTATAGTTTTTTATGCCTATATTTATGAATAAATTTTTATGAGAATCCCTTAAAAAATAGAATTACCTATTATCAAACAAACCAGACAAAGATTTTATGTTAAAAAATTTGTAACTATTAGAATTAAAGGCCAGTGATTGAGGTTTTAAAGCAGTTAGATTTTGACAGTAACTAGAGGTAATTGACCCATCTGACTGTTGTTTCTTAGTTGTTGCTGATGGTTTATTGTCTATAGTAGTTTTTAATATATCTCTTTGTAAACAAACTTTTATAAGAGTTTTAAAATCCCCTTTTTTGTAATATTACAAACCCAAGATTAAGAGTTTCAAAATCCCTTTTCCTGTAATAATACAAACACAAGATTAGATGTTAAAACAATTCTGAGATCTTGAATGCAGTAGAAAATGACCCCCCTATGTCTTATTAGATTGGTGGAAGCTTACAATATTTTATTCTCTTTAGAAGAGTGATGCAAGGTAAAAATCTATGTTATTGGGGTTTTCTTGAAAGAAATTATGTTGTTTATACATTAAGGCATGTCTGCATATCACCTTGAAGTAGCACTCCAAAGCAATGTTCAACAAGATGTGGCACTATTTCAGT
Organism: Chamaecyparis obtusa; assembly: GCA_027943335.1. Classification (NCBI taxonomy): domain Eukaryota; kingdom Viridiplantae; phylum Streptophyta; class Pinopsida; order Cupressales; family Cupressaceae; genus Chamaecyparis; species Chamaecyparis obtusa. The sequence continues at coordinate 16,318 of BSBK01014741.1, read as the reverse complement.
GTTAGTGAGAGGAAGATATTGGCCATTCTGGTAAGGAGGAGCATCTATCTTTCCAGTATAAAGGAATTCATGGAATGTAGCACCTTGCATAAGTTTGTCACCATTGCTTTCTATTTTTTCCATGGTGTCCCATTTTGTTACATATCGTGGATACCATTCAGTCACTTGAGTGTTTTTCCCAGGTACAAACACATTCCCCTCTAAATATACTCTTGCATGCGCTCGTGAGCTAATTGCATAGATTCCCCAGTTTCCATATAAATTGTTTACCACATGACAATATCCCCATCTAAAAGGAAACATAATTATCATTCAAAGATAAATTATGAAGTAAAGGTAGAGATAATGAACTTTGTCAAACCAACTATATTATTGATAGTAAAATCATCTACCATGTTAAATATAAAATAAATCTGTTTATATTGTATCTAAAGATTGGTAGAAATCGTAAATCTTAAGTTTTCATTTGTTTAAGTGGCTTATGAAATCACACAATTTTTTAGTCTAATACTATGATAGAGATAACGTTGTTTCTGGATATGATTGTGTGCAAAATTTTTACATCACACTCCCTGATCCACCATCAAGATGAGAAGAGCTGGAGGAGCAAAATGATGATCGATCACGGAATCTGATTTGAAATGTTGATGTAAAAACCTTGCACACAATCAAATCCAGAAACAGAGGTATCTCTGTTTGATAAATTGTGGAAATTTCTTTTTTTGATAAGTAGATTGTGGAATTTATTTAGCATTGATTAATTATATGATTTCAATTGAGCCATCTAAATGAATCAAAACTCAAAATATATTATTTAAATTAAAATTACAATAAAACTTTACCTCCAATGAGGATTGCGCTGATTTGAATCCTTGAACCAGCTTCTAAACATAATGACTTGCATATTCTTATCATTTTCATATAAATCATCTGCCCCCAACAACATATTGAAGTTAGTTTCAAACAATCGACAATTTGAGATGGTGACAAAAGTGGAATCCTGAATAGAAAACACTAAACTAGATTTTCCATGGAAAGAAGTGAGGTGATCCTCCCACACCTTCTTCGATCCAAATATATGAACTATGTTGAAGTTGCTGTCACTGATCTGAATGTTATGAATTATAACATTCTCCACTTTGTTCAAACCAAATCCATAACCAGTGATGATAACTTTGGCTCCCTTGCCATCTATAGTTGTGTGGCTCTCTACAAGCAACAATTTTTGTAAGGTAATTGTCATATCCTATTTGAAAGTGATCCATATTCCTTGTGAGTTTGAAGAGGCCAAAGTGACACCATAACGCAATATGCCTGGTTGTGGATTGTTGGGGTTGTCATCAGAATTGGTAGATTCCAATGGTACAGTTACACGTCTTACACCTCTTGCAAATCCAATGGCACAGTTCACCAATAGATTCCCTTGACCACAGCTAGAGAACTGGCATTTGGTTCCATCCGGTGCTCCACATATATTCATTTCAGCCTTTAATGACCTTGAACCACAAATTTTATCACAATAAAAAATAAATTGTCTAGTATATCTCATGGACCATATTTTAACAGCGGGGCTTAACAACAAATTCTAAGTTTGGCTATATTCAAGTGATTTATTTGAAATCAAACTTTCCATTTTCCATTAGGACCTACTTATTATTGTGAATTCAAATAAGTCATTTAAACAAATCAAAATTTAAGAGTGTTATAAGCTGAAGATATTAAACTTGAAGTTTTAACTTATTTTAGGTGGTTTGTCTTGATTCTTGGTAAAACTCACCTATTAATATGATTTCAAATGACCCAACTAAACAAATCAATATTTAGACTGTTGTTTGATTACCCTCTTCTTTTCGTAAAGAAAAAACCATTCTCCATTATTTTTCTTAGGAAAATCAATTCTCTTAGAGAATAGAATATTATTCACAAGAAATATAAGGGAATGAAAAAAATAGATAAACCAAAAAAAAAGATTATTATTTGAAAAGAACATTGACGACAATAAAAAAAATTTCAATCTGCTATGCCACATACCCCTTTTGACTAGTAATGAGTCTCCAAATGAAAGAGCATTATTGTTCATGAATATATCTGCAGCAGTTACAGAACTAAGAAGAAAGGGACCAAAGAGCATCCAAAATTTCCAAGAGTGTGTGAACTCCATATCTCTGCAATCATAGTAAGAATTATCTGCTTTCTGAAGAAATAGATGGACTATGCATTAAACATTAGGGGACATGGGTAAATATACATAGATTGGGCATAATGGTACGTAATGGCCGGAGTGTGGTTATCCTAGTTTACAGGAGCTTGAGGATGGGTATTCTCATAAAAATTGATTCTTTTCTAATATTCTTTCTTGTGATATTAAATGGGATCCTTATAAATTATCCTCTTCACCAAACTAAAACACATGATCTTGTATGATCTAATTTAATTCTCAACCTCCCGTTTCAAAATTTAGTATATGCTAAAATATTATGTGAATGATAGTAAGGGATGCAAGCTATTTACTCTCCTCACAAAAGAAAATATGTTCCTCCTACTTCCTAAATCAATTGGCAATGTCTCATTTGAGCAATAGATAAAATCAAATTACTCTCAAATCATAATTTAAAAAAAAATAAAATTAATTTTTCTAAATTTAAAACAAATTATTTTAAAATTAAAAATAAAATTAAAAAATAGATAAGAAATTAAAAGTTATAATTACAATAGTGCAATCTATATTTTTAAAGTATTTCTTATTTAATTTTATGCATTATCAAAGGAAATATTTTAATATATTTATATAATTCTAAATAACACATTGTTATAGATAATTTGGCTTGCATATCCAGCCTTGCTTAAGTATAGCCATATAGCTATTGCTTACTAAATTGTTTATAAGCGTGAAATCTCAAATTCCCATTGACTTATTACTGTAATTTGATCATTAATCCAATTTATATCCAATCACATCCATCTTGAACACTAATCCTATTTGATTAATTAACCAAATTTGTACCCATAGGCAAGAGGTTAACTTCATAATTATATAACTTTGATCTAGGTAATTACAAAATAAAAATGAAATAGGTGCATAATTATTCTAAAATCTAAATTCATATTTCAAGTTTATTGATTTATAAATGTCACAATAATAATAGAAAACACTTCGAGTATCATACATAATACTAGTAGTGTACCTAAATTTTAAATTATTTTTATGTCAAATAAGCTGAGAGATATCATTTTAAGGCCGATATTGGATATTGTTAAATAAAAGAGGGGTTAAAGATTATTCAAACAAGAAGAAAAATAGAGCATGGACATCAAAAAACTCTATCAAGATCCGTTGCTCCATTCCACTCCCTAGGGATATAAGTGAAAGTAACATAATCCAAAGAAGCACACAAATTAAGAATTTGGTTAACAACCAAAACTAATTGTCAACTAACATCCTCAAATGTCATCAAATCAACAGATGCACTACCATTTGTGAATCTAATTCACAAATGATCTTCATCCATCCAAGAGCACAAGCATGCTCGATAACATATAAAATAGCAAGAGCGTCCATTAGATTGTTAGTATGATGACCTTTGTAAAAAAATAAGTTTTTCAAAAAAGTAATTTAAAAAAAAAATATTAAAAATAAATTTAACAGTCTCCAAGATATCTCTACCTATTCCACCAATACCAGCAAGACATGGGTTTCCCCGAGAAGATCTGTCTGTGGTAATTTTTAGAATGCCTTGCGGAGGACGACTCCACCTCTCTATCCTATTTATCTTCTAAAGAGGGTGTCTGCATCTATTTCTCATGAGTTGGCCTTAGGGAGGAGGAAGATGGAGATGGTTGTAGCAAATAACATCAGCAAGATCCATAGCTTCTATGAAGTCACATTTTGTCAAAATAGTTTCTCCCAAAGGATGGAGAATTTTCAACCGCAAGTGGTGCACCCCCAACATGACACCTTGAAAGATATAACAATTCCTTTCCAATCAGATATGCCAAATAATAAAAGAAGGGCCAAGGGTACAAGCAACATTAAGAAATGAGGTTTTGACATGGGCCTTGCCCCATCGAAAAATAAATTAAGCAAAAGAAGAGACATGCCAACAAGCTTGATTTCAAACATCCCACCAAAACATTCCAACTATGTCTAGTGAAGCAGCATTGGAAAAATAGATAATAGACACGTTTTGCACTATTACAACACAACACACACATCAAGGGGCCTTGAATACCATGCTTACATAAATTATGTCAAGTAAGACACTATTTGTTGACCACCAGCCACATGAAAAAATTGCACTTGGGCCATGAGAACTTATACCAACTTGTTTCCACCAAGGAACCTGAATGCCCCTAAAAGTCTACCACACTAGCTTAACATAACCAACAAAAAAGAACTTTCCAGATAAACCATTGCCTGCCCAAGCCAAAACATCATTCCCAGCTAAGGTAGTGCACTCACAAGACTTAAGAATCTGAGCTAGGTCATTCCTATCTTTCTCATATCCTCCTATAGGCCATTCAGAAGGATGTTTCCAGCGAAAATAGACCACGAACCCACAATTATGGGTAATCTTATAACTGTCAATAGTGTCTCGACCAACGACGTTAAAAGTATCACAAAGGGGCTAAAGGTGAGGATGAGTAGAAGGGATAGAAGGATGACCATCCCAAGAATCCATCCAAAAAAAATCTTGAAATCCCATATGATAGATCGAAAAGAGACCATTCTTTACTAATTGAGCCCCCATATAATGCCTCCTGTGATTTCATTTTATTTCATGATTAATTTGATCTAAGATAAACTCTTATTATGATTTTGTGGTTATCTACATGATCCGATGCATTTGATGACATTATGTTATTTTGGCTTTACCAATATCATAGTTGATTAGATGTTAGATTAACTTTCTATGTACCATTTTGATCATAACTGCATGATGGTGTTGTTTCCATGACATGATGTCATATGATGATCTATCTAGTTTATTTTACTTTTGAGACTATGGAATATGTTATCAGGATGCTTTTATTGGATTACATGATATATTGTGCCTTATATCTTGTTGGATATTTTAGTTATTTACTTTCTTTGGTTTATGCTCATATTGTCATAATACGATTTAATTAAAAGACTTATATTTAAACAAAATGTTTTATTTAATTGCAATGATTATTTAAATAGCATGTACAAAGTGAGAGGAAATTGTAGTTACTCATTCATGAGGTTCACATGATGTCTCATTCTCCTTCACTATTTGATGTCATGTATATTCATGTGCTTTGGCTATTTATACTATGAGCAACTACACTTGATATTTATGTGTTTAAGTGAATAGGTTTCGGGCACATTTTGCCTAAGCTATAGGAATTGAGCGTGTCTATATCCTTGACATTGGCACAAGAGGTAGTAATTTTTGTCTTTCATTTATGAGCCAATATCATTCTTGTATGGATGATGTACCTATGTTTATAATGTTAAACCTCCAATACATGTTTGTAAATGTAGACTTCATGATGCATTTTATGATTGACCAATGGTGTATTTGTGCATTAGAGATCCTGCAGTTCTCATGGAAGAGGGTTAATTGAAAATGCTAATTTTATGTGTTTGGGGATTTAATTTAATTGTCAGCTAAATTTCCATAATCGAATTCCATTTAATTGGAGAACAATCAATTTAATTTTGAAGAATCAATAGTTCGTGGAAAATATTTAAGTGATTTGTTTTAACTTTCCTTTTTGGGTGAAAGTGTTATTTATTTGGACAAAAGGAGTTATTTTAACTTACTTTTCACTTTTCAATTTGATGAAGAATTTGGAATTTTCTCCAAATTGTTTTGGAGAAACTCAATCTTTTGTTCATTGTGATTGTCTGGGTTGTCAATTTCTGGTGGGTAGCAGTTCGTTGGAATTGTATCACGAGTACTCCTGTTTGTGTGGAGTGTACTTCAGGATTCTGGATGGAATTTATTTATTCCTTGTCTTTCTAGGTTTCTCCTATGGCTGTGAGGTAGGGCCTTTGTTATTTCATTTTTTTCTCAACTATTTAAGCTGTATCATTTTTGTAAATGCTTTATGGGATGAGAGTTAGTACTCCCCCATATTCTTATGGGTTTTTGTAACCTAGTTTTCTCTCTAGAAGTAGGTCAAGTTTTGCATTTTGGATTTTGTATTGTTGCGCTTCCCATTTTTCTATGTTTATCTGAAACATAAATTTTATCAGATTGGTGTGTTGTTGGGTACCTAAGGGGAAACTAGGTTTAATTTTGTAGGTTTATTTTAAGTTTGATTATTGGTAAATTTTGAGGTTGCATCATTTTTGCAACCACCCTATAGTTTTACTTTGTGAATTTCAAATTTGTGGATGAATCTATATTCATGGTAAAGTTCCCAGTTGAGTGTGTCATGAACACTTTTTATGTTTCCTTCTTTGGTATTTTTCCTCCATGGTTGATTTATGATCGCATTTGGGATGCATGATGTTTGTGTTTGAGACCACATCATGAGCACATCGAGTGTGCCATGACTAGATCCCAAGGGACCTATACTCTTGGTTTGAGACAAATAGATTCATTTTGTATAATTTTGGGTTTTGGACTTGTGAGTTTTTCATGTATTTACTTTGATGTTTGGTGTAGACTAGTGGAATGGAATGATTCTTCAAGGTGGACCAGAGCACAAAGGGGCTCTAGGGTAACCTTGATAGAGTCTCTAAGAGAGAGAGAGAGAGAGAAAGAGAGACCATCTACAACTCATTAGGCAAGAACAAGTGCAAAAATCAATCTTGTATATGCTATGAATTCTCAAGGAATCTGAATTATGTAAGGGTCATGAAATCTATTCGACATAATAATATGATTATTAAAGGTATAAAAAACTCCTACACTTTTTTAATATAAACCATTTGTAGTCACTTAAATTACTAATTCTCTCTCTCTCTCTCTCTCTCTCTCTCTCTCTCTCTCTCTCTCTCTCTCTCTCTCTCTCTCTCTCTCTCTCTCTCTCTCTCACCTTCTCAATGTCTCTTTCTCTCTCACTTAAGCATTTTTTCCAAATGTTACATAGTGCACACAAGCTATGTAAGCCATGAATTTGAATAGCGCATATGCAGTATAGCACTATAGTACATTTGCATGTTTTAATACATTGGAATCCACCAAGCCTAAGGCTTGGATTTGCCTTTGAGATCCAACCCAAAGGCTTGGAGGATTCAAATAGGCCTCAGATGTGTTTTCTAGTAGAAATGCTTTGTAGGGTTAGGCCTGAGAAAGAAAAGGAAAGAGAAATCTTTCAAAAGGTAGGTTAAAACTATGCTTCACTTTTTCAAGATTCTCTAACTACGCTTTTCTTTTGAAAGAATCTCTAGGTAAATGCACACATTGAGGGGAGACAGGTAGGGAAACTCCCAAGAGGGGCCCCACTTGGATACCTAGGAACATTGCAAGTTTTTTTCTTTAGGACTGGCCTACCTACCCCCGAGGAGGGATGGGCCCTGTAGCCTTCCAAAAAAGGTGAAGGGGGCCCAGCATGAACTACGAGGGGTACAAGACAGGATAGTCCAAACAAAGAAATGATCTTTGAATGTAGGAGCGATATCCAAAGTGACCTAAGGAGCAAGGGATAGCACTCCGGATAGAGGCTCCGAGCATAATATTCCCATATTAACTTATATTGTTTCCCCTTGTCTTCGAGTCCTGGCAGGAACTATGCTTCGCTTCCCGCCTGCTCATTCTTTGAATGAAAGCTTTAATCTCATTCTTTGAATTCCAACTTGCAAGGGCAGGATCAATCAGAAAAACTTATCCTTGCAGGACCAAATAGGGGGGGTTTTGGGGGGACCCCCCCATGGCTAGGGCCAGTTAAAAATCTCTTTGTCATCTAGGGTTTGCATGAATGGTGGAGTTAAATCCCTAATAGGGAAATTAACATTCATTTGTTTTTCAATCAGGTTGTTGGAAATTTTTAGAGAGAGAGTTTTTGGGAGATTTTGAGACTTCTTTGTGTTCTTGAGCTTTTGTGAGTGTGCTTGAATTTCTAAGTGAAGATTGTTTGCATTTGGATTTGGATTTTGCATGCACTGTGATTCAAATTTGTAGGATTGAGCTCTTCTGTTGTCAGATCTGGAGGTTTCAGCATTCTACAGGCTTTATATTTCAATTTTTAGCATTGGAATTGAGGTAGGGGTTTAAAAGAACGTTCTTATGATTTCATTTTTAGAACTTTCAGTAATTTTCTATGCTTGATTTGATTTATAGTTTTATATCTGTGTCTATTTATGCTATCAATTTGAGGTTTAAAAAAATCATAGATTTGCTATTTCATATTTTTATGTATATTTGGCATAATAGGGCTATGCTGTCAAAATTTGGAGAGAAAATACATCTTAGAACTCCTAGAAAATGATAAATTAATCTTGATATAGTTTGTACTATAGTGTGGTTAAATTAAATTAATGGGTTGTTGACAAAAACTCAATTTGAGTGAAAAATCATCATTCTGGGAAAAATATATATACTGTATTAAAAAAACATAGTTAGAATAAATTTACACCAGTAAAAGACAAAATGGAATAAGCCAAGGACTAAACAAACGGATAAAAGCCTATTATATTTGAGAGACAAGCTATTGCATTGTAAAAGTTAAACTTAAGATATTTCTATTTTTTTGAAAAATTCCCTTTTGTACTGTCATTTTCATTTTTGGAAATATGCAGTCCTGTCAAAATATAAAATAAAACAAATGTGCTAGCATTATATATATATATATATATATATATATATATATATATATATATATATATATATATATATATCAAAGATAATACAAATTGGAAGGAAAATGAAAATTGTTTGGCAAGGGATTTAATTAAATTAAATCTAAAAGTTTTTTTTGGAAAAACAAAAATTAAATGGGGGGGAGGTGGGGCCACCGTACCCCCAACCCCCACCCTACAGAATCCGCGTAGAGCACGGCTCTTCAGGACGTGTCGTGCATGGCCCTGCAGGACATGCAAAGCACGACCCTGCAAGACATGCGATGTCATGACATGCAGGCGGCCGATAAAATTAAATTTAGTTTTAAATTTCGTTAATATTAAATTTAGTTATAATTTAATTTGATTTAGTTATAATTTATTTAATTTTATTGTTAATTAATTTAAATTTTATTTATTAATCTGTTTATTAGTTAATATGAATATTAGTTAAACAAACTTTTATTTTATATTAACTAAGTGTTAATTAGTTTAATTTAGTTATATATTTTATTATAAAATTAATTGAAGCATATTTGTTTAATTTAGTTTGATTAAATGACTATGTAAATTGATTTTTGATTTAAATATTATAGTGGTGAACTTATTCAAATCAAACCTTTGTTAAATTATTATATTGTTTAAATGGAGTTAATTAAATTAGTATTAAAAGACCTTATGTGTTAAAATGATAATTTTAACTGTATACTTAGATAATTCATTGTCTTGGGAAATAACCTTATATTTTTGTGAATTAATGATATGCCAATTGGAGTTTACTGTTATACACTGAATTTGCACCCTTAGTTCAAGCTCTTGTAGTCTTGATAATCCAGTATAACAAGGGACTCATCTCAAGGTTGTGGGACCTTTTGCTAACCGAGATGAGACCTCCAGATTCTAGGCTGGTTCCTCTTGGATAATCACCTCTATTTGCTTTTAACAGGAAAGTAAACTTTGAGGGTAAAAGGGTTAGAAGGAGTGCATGAAAGGGAAATGACTGAAAGCAAATCTATCCTACTAGGTGATGCACCGAAACTAGGGTTTGGATCTTAGTATAGAGGGATGAGATCAATGGAGGAACTAGGTCTAATAAGTCACCACTCACTAGATAGGCTTGCATAAGTATTTCATAGGAAGGCCTGGACAGAAGACTCAACCTATGACCTGCAAACAAACATCCTTTTCTGCAACTAGGTGTAGGAATGAGACAAGGCTGCTAGGGGTTGTAGTATACCCACAAAACACCTAAATCAGATCAAACATAGGAAACACACAAAATTGTAGAAAGCAAGAGGAACTAGGAACCCCAATTCCCATTGAAAACATGCATAAACTTCAATCCAATAAGAGACAAACTCAGACAAGGAAGCATAGGTACAGGTGAAATGTCACAAAAAACTTTGCAATATATGAATAATCAATGAGAAAATACAAGATGTGGGAAAGCCAGGGAGCAGGAAAAATGCTACAGATGGTTTTCCAAGAAAAGAGCTTTTCTTTACAAAATGTAAATTCTGAGCACTACAAGCTCCAAAAAAGAATATATACACTCCTTGCACACAGGAAGAAATCAAAATCTCCTTAGGGTTACATAAATCTGCAATATAATAATCACCCCTAAAATGGGTCACCTCTTATCATAAATGCTCTTCTGGAAATATCACCACGGATCAGATATTTAGCTTGCGTTCCCATGCTCTATACCGCAATCAACCTGTAGACACAAAAGCCTCAACTCATCTACCTCTCTACAAATCAGGCTATCATGAATGCTCCAAATCTGATCCCATACTGGAAAGGACTCAAAACGGCACCCAAAAGATCTCTGCAAATCATAACTGCAACCGCCTACAAAAATCATCAATTCTTCACCTATCCACACTTCGAAAACATCCATTCTACAAAAGAAACCCTGCAAAAAGGTCACACTGCCCTTGAAATGAACCTGGTTCGCATGATCGCATGAGTTGAAAAGCCTTCAAGCAATCATGCGACACCCCTTTGAAAAATGCCTTGCCACATGCCACAAAAGCTTGGGCTCACACTATCTGCCACCTGCCAAGCTTCGCCAACCACCAGCCATCATACTTGCCAAACTCGCCACATGGCCCACTAGAAGCTGACCACACAGCTGGACCCGCGAAAGCCCCACCGCAAACATCAGAAAGATCCTATGGCAGTCGCATGATCGCATGGGATCAAAAAATCCCATGCGAACATGCAACCACTGTAGATTTTGAATCTTTGGGGCCCATGTTAGTGGGCCGCAAGAACCTCCGCTGGCCGCTCATAGAACCGGGCCCACCTCCAACTGTGCAATCGTGATGCCACATGTCACTCCCCATTCGGTCCGACTACCACCCAGCGAACACCTCGGCACCCCTGGCACAAGACCCACCGGAACCACGAGATTCCCCACCTAACAGTTGTCACATGATCGCATGGGATCGGAAGATCCTATGAGATATATGACAAGTGTCAGATCTCATCGCACTTGCGCCAATGCCTAGAAAACTTCAGGCCCCACCGCCAACTACGCAACCATGAACCACCGCTACAGAAAATTGCTAACGGTTTGTCGCATGGTTAGATGGGCTTGGGAGAGCCCATGTGATCATGCGACAACTGCATGATGCTAACCACGAAACTGCTAGCAGTACCATTCACCGAACCACCAATGAAGACTGAGCGCCGATCAGAGAAAATGCATCAACGGCTGTCACGTGATCTCATGGGATCAAAAGATCCCATGCGATCATGCAATAGCCATCGGATCTTCTTTGCACTGGAAACGTCTTGAAGAACTAGGACCTACCTGTTAGAGTTGCGTTCTTAGCCTGAAAACATAGAAGGGGCATCAAAAACACAGAGGGTTTTTGAGCAAAGGCTGAAAACAAATAGAATTTTCAAAGCTAAGAGGGTCAAAAACACACCGATTTTTCAACAAAAGGTAGAAAACATCTTGAGCCTACAAAGAGGAGGTCGAAAACACACTAGGTTTTTGACAACTTGAGCATTTCACTTGGAAAAACAGGGCTGTGGCCGAAAATCAACGACAGGGAATTTTGGGCAACATTTACTAAATAGCTTACTGCTATAAATACAGATTAATTAGCTTAACTCTGTGGTCAGTTATCTAGTGCCGTGTGGATATATATTGTTACAATAGAATTGATGTACCTTATTTCTTTATTAGAAACTAATAATCAAATGTTGGGAGTTGAGGTGCGATCATTGAAATTGATCTTTTTGTTCTGTTAAGTTCACTAGATGGCATAAGGGAATTTCTTTGCATAGGTCAAGTATTGCAATATTATGTTCTAAATTTCCCCTAGTAGATTTAATTACTTTTATGCTTGAAATCAATTATGCGGGATGTGAAATCTAAATGTTTATAGATTAATTTCAGTATTCGATAAGTGAGTGTTGTTTTCTTCGTGCCTAGAGTGTCTTCTTTTTCTATATGGGTTGTCGGATACTAGAAGACCTAGGGGAAAATAGAGGCTTGGGTATGAGTCGGTCATGACATGGTTTCAATATTATATTTGATATGTGTGTGTATTCTGATTATCATCCCAGCTTTGACCATTTGGGCTCATGTTGTATTGAGTTTTACTTCATATTCTATAAAGAAGAATATGGTATTGATTTTTATGTCCGATCCACAAGATCATGTGTATATATTCTTTTTTGAACACTCTGAGAGTGTATTGTGATATCATGGTTATGTGAGAACTAGTATGTTCCTATTATTTGTGGAATCATCCTGAGGGACATTGTTATCTTTTTGTGATCTATGTGAGATCTATGAGCCTAGGCTAGTTTATCTAGATATGTAGTAGGAGGTGGCTTGCAATAAGTGTCGGGGCCCACAAGTGGCTGCCAAGATCACTTATTGTTAAGTATCTTAATCAAGTGATTACATAATATAACATTGAGAGATTTTAAAATGAACCTAACAAGATAAGTTTCCTCGCCTTGGCTGAGTGCTAGTACAGACTAAGGGTGGGAATGGAGAAGATGACTAGCCCCCTTTTAAGGGATGAGTTGACACAGTCGATGGCTTCATCAGTACGAGAAGTCCATTGACACCATGTATGGTCACTTGGGTGCCGGGATCCAAAGAGATTACCAAGATGAGACTGAAGGTTTAGACGTACATGATGACACCTTCTTATGAATAGTCTAGTTATCCTACATGTGTCGGTTGGCTCTGGATTAGTGATTCTTTCATGGCATTATTACTTTTTCACCTTGAGTTAGAGAGCTTTCATGATCCTTTCCTTAGTCTTGATTTGTTTGATGTTTGTTCTCTGAGTGGGATTTGTTGTTATCTCCTTAGCTCAGTGGGAGTGGACCATTTAGGTTCACAAGGTTGGGTAGTAGTGATTCTTTTACCATTTGAATTTTGACGTCATGTACCAGTGCTGGATGATCCTTGTTGTAGTTGCTCCTTCTTGATCTTCATTGTTGGAGAGGTGTTCTTCTTCTTCTTGATCTTCTTCCTTGTGATCTTGTATCTTTGTATTAGATCTTTAGAGATGTCTTGTGTTCTTCATTTCTATTATTATATTACATACCCTGTGACATGTGTAGTGGATGTAGATTTATAGATACCTTATGGTACCAGTTGTATTTATTTTCATCTTCTATGTGATGTTGTTTTATACTTCATTTGTTTATATGAGTTTTGTAATTGTACTTAATATAAATTAATTAATTAATGCTAAAGTAATATTCGTCAAGGAACCCTTGAGAGTTGTAACTTGTGTTGGTTATTGTATTATTCTGAGTAAATGGTAATTGATTCTGCATTGATGTTTATCTTGTATGTTAATTGTTTTAAAAAAAATTATTCTGCAAACTTAGATGCATGTTTAGGTTAAGTTCTCTTGGTTCCCTGGGGGCATTACATGCACTTACCCTCAATGAATTATATCCTAAGTAAACTTAAGTAAGTGTAATTATCATTAACTAATTACACTAACAATTTTGTATTGGAGCATAAAAGCGGACAAACAAATAAGGTTTATGATGCATTTAGTAGGAGGAATTCATTGTTGCATGAAACTTAGACTAGAACAATGTTGTATTTTATAATATAAAAGAGTTGTATGTAGATGATGTAGATTTCAAAGCTGTGTATCAAGTGTGGAACAATCCTATCATCACAGATACAGACCCTTGGGCTGATTTTTTTTTACAAGAAGGGTTGTTGTTCAAAGTCAACAAATTGTGCATGCCTAGAGGATCAATGAGAGATAATATTTTGAAGGAGAAGCATTGTGGAAACCTAGCATGACACTTTGGATATGATAAATCTTAGCAATATTGGTAGCATCACTAGTATTCTTACATAGAATGAAATGAACCATTTTAGAGAATCCATCCATGACCATAAATATAGAATCATTTCCCCTTTGAGTTTGAGGCAAACCTAAAAAAATATCCAAACTTACAGGAGCACAAGGCCTAGATGGAATTGGTAATGGTTGATACAAACTAGCATTTTGACTTCTTCATTTTTCATGTTGACAAACTCTACATCCCTCCACATACTTCTTAAGATCAGTTTGCATATTTGGCCAACAATGATGTGTGCTTAACTAAAAATAAAATTTGTTTATCAAGGACATGGTAATATTGCATGGTATTCTAAGAAATATTATATCTTATATAGAGACACAAAGTTTTTGGGACATTTATGGAGAATCCTTTGGACGAAATTGAGTACACATCTTAGTTTTAGTTCAGCCTATCATCCCCAAATGGATGGTCAAACTAAGGTGGTCAATAGGAGTTTGATAAATATGTTGAGGTGTTTTGTTGATAAGACACCTAGAAATTGGGATTTGGCTTTAGCACAAGTGAAGTTCGCATATAATGATTCTCCAAAGAATAGTACAAGTTTAGGCCTTTTTTGTGTGTGTATGCAATGCATTCAAGGGGTGTGTTTCAACTTAGAAATCTTGGTGATATGGAAAAGTAAAGTCTAGATAGATAAGACTTTGCTAAAGTAATTCATAACCTTCAAGAGGAGGTGAAGACAAACATAGAAGAAAATAATTAGTAATACAAACAATATACCCATAAGAGTTGGAGAGGGCTAAATTTTCATCTGGAAGATCTTGGAGAAGGAAAGATTTCCAAAGTGAGATAAAAAATCAACTAAAAATGAAGAAGATAAGTCCCTATAGAATTCTCAAATGATTTTCAACTAATGCCTTTGAAAAATCCCGTCCTCCAGATTTGGGCATTTCATCTATCTTTGATGTGGTAGAATTATATCCTTTCAAAAATGATGGTGAAGAAGATATAAACGAGGTAGAGATACCATTCACTAAAGAGAAGGAAAGAACCGCATTCACTCTTCTCGAGGTTGAATGCATTTTTTATCAGTAGTTATTGAAGAGAACCCTCAATTTGAAGGAATACTACTTCAATATCTACTGAAATGGAGACATCATCCTTTAGAAGATGAGTCCTTACTAACTAAAACGAAATCACAAAGCTAGGGTATTCTATTCTTTAATTCATGCATAGGAGCTCATGACTTATTTGGGAGCTTGATCCATGGGCATCCTTCCTTAATCTTTGGTTTGTTTAGTGCCACCTTTGGAAGTTGGGAACAAACACAAATGATTGTGTTCATTTCCATGCCCAGTTTTAAAAGGGGAGTTAACACTCTGGCTAGGGAGATTGCTTCAAACATAGAACAAAGGGAAGGGAAGTGGTGAGTCAAGATTGTGGTAGGAAGTGAATGACCCTTGGAAGTGATCAACTATTGTTTTAATCAAAACATTGACTAAATATACATGAACAAAAACATAGGGTTTCTCTCTGATTAAATTTCAGTTCTCTGTAATCCTTTCATTTGATGTGAATTTTTGTTAATTAGGTTCTCTGCTTTGCCTATTCTCGTGCTTAATCTTCTTTCATTTAAATACACTTTCCTAAATGTTTTTCTTTTATATAGATACATTTTTATATATACCTTTTCCATTGATGTTAAAGGGGGAGTAGTAGTTGTGAAAATGATAAGCGGTGTATAGACAATAGTTTGACATTGGACACTTAGTCATTTTTCACTAAGTGTTTCCATCAATTCCAAAGTGGGAGATTTTTGGAGAGTGAGAAGTGCATGAAGGTGTATATGTTTCATTGCTGGCTACTTATACCCCTATGATGGTCGCTTGAATTGGAAATAATTTTTTGATAATCAGTTGATTGAAAAATGTCTAGAAGTACAAAGACTGTTTCTAGGATACAGTCATACTATTTTGGTTAAGGAGTGCGTGATACTTATCTTTATGGTATAGTAAGCATAAAGATATGTTCTATGGGGTATAATAAAGCTTCTGTTGTGATCGCTTGTGTTTTGGTTTTGTTTGAAAAAACTTACATGCTTTCTGAAGTTGTGCGAGTACAATATGCAGTGAAAATAGGGCACATGAGTATACACGACGATTGGGATAATAACATAAGTTATTTTTGTGATGTGATTTATGATAGATTCTCACCTATATTAATGTGTGTATGGTCAAATGATATCCTTTTTCTATG